>OMKY01251066.1:5220-23267 GCA_900302395.1 Bregmaceros cantori | reverse complement strand
AACTCGGCCTTTAGCGACACCCGTTGGGAACTGTCACATATGTTGACGTCATCTCTCTCTCTCTCTCTCTCTCTCTCTCTCTCGGATACTTTCTCTCTTTCTCTCTCTGTCTCTTTCTCTCTCTCTCACTCGCACTCTCTCTCTCGCACTCTCTCTCTCGCACTCTCTCTCTCGCACTCTCTCTTTCGCACTCTCTCTCTCGCACTCTCTCTCTCGCACTCTCTCTCTCGCACTCTCTCTCTCGCACTCTCTCTCTCGCACTCTCTATCGGGCACTCTCTATCGGGCACTCTCTCCCTCTCGCTCTGGGGATTGTAAATCAACAAGGGACATTCAATTACATTTTGCAAAGAGAATCTGTCCGAATGTACTTAATTTTAAATCATTTTACTGCAAGTTACTCAGTACGTTCGCTACTTAAGTAACTTTTTGCGGAGTACTTTTTTACTTTTACTAGGGTAACTATTTGCCTGACTACTTTTTACTTTTACTTGAGTAATATTTAGCTGAGGTAACAGTTCTTTTACTTATGTATTTTTTATGGCTACTCTGCCCATGTCTGCTCACAACCATTACTCACCGGTAACTCCCAGGCCCACCAGAATCACCACCAGGTAGGTGAAGTCCCTCCCAGCCGCTTTCACTGCACAACAATGACAACATGCACATTATATCACTCAGCACACATTCTCTGTACCACTCCCTGTTGGATTCATAGAATTATGTCTACACTAATCTGTCACTCTTCTGACATATAGCAGTATATACCGTACAACATCCACCCCAAGTTGCCAAGTTGCAGTTTATGTTTGTCTGTGTTTATGTGTCACATTGGTTTGTCTGTCAGCAGGATAACTGAAATAGTTATGCACGGATCTGGATGAAATTTTGTACAGTTGTTGGAAATGACACACGGAACAAATTATTGAACTTTGGTGCATTCTGTAGCCTATAAGTAACATAACATAAGAGCTAACATCTAATTTAACAACTGTTATGAGCACAAACTGCAGCAACACACATTCGTTCCGTGCACTCTACTGCATGGGACTTACACAGCTCTGTCCCACCCCTGGCAGATCACAAAAATATTTATTTTCATGACTATAATCCTGCGTACCATCAGGAGCATGCTCGCGTACCACTGGTGACAAGTGATTCCATTTTGGTGCATTTCTGTAGCCTATAAGTAACATAATAGCGTCTAGATGTTTTGGCATCAGCGTCTAGATGGCCTTGGCGCAGGTTTGCACTCTCTGAGTGCTTCTAGCTCTTTATATATCACTAATATTGGATATTGTGATGTTTTCTCCCAACATTGTTATGAGAATGTGGATATCTGAGCGGACACTGTGAACAAGTGTCCTTGTAGCCTTCATTCCCCACACCAATCAGAGCAGGCTCTGTGTGAACTCGGCAGTCGTCGAAGTGATAGCGGACAGGTGGTTTGTGACAGCCGATGAAATCGGAAACAAGGATGAAGAGTCAGGGGGAGACATTGCTGACGGCCTGAGCAGCAGATGTGAGGAGCAGAGGTGTGCAATCCAAAGTTGTTGGAATCTACTAATTTCACCAGGGCCTCCTACCTGAGTGGTGCCGTGCAGCAGGCGGCTATGTATGTTCCAGAGAGAGAATGCTGCCCTCTAGTATTCTAATAAATATCCTGCAACTACACAAGGCCTCTGGAGTCTGGGCAATGATGGAAATACATCGCACAAACTAGAATGTATGCAAACTAAATTATTATGAATGATACTTTTAATCTAATCAAAAGTATCTTCATCTCAAGAAATCAACCTCAAATCTACTGACTGCCCAATGACAACAATCATTTGACTGTAGGATCATTGTGCACTGTTCACTTTTTAATTCAAATTTGTTATCTGATGGGTTTTCAATATGTCTAGAGTTTCTTATATTTCTATAGACACCACGTATGCAGTTGATTCGTACCACTTGGTATGATCAACTTACTGAATGATAAAGGCCCGTTGCTCATGTAGCAGCAGGTGTATGCGCTCTCGGTGTGGCTAATGCGCATTTAAAAACAAATACATACTTTTTGTCGACCTTACCTTTCTGCGCGGTGGAAGGCTCGCCCCCACTCTGTCGCCGTGCCACGGACACTTTATCGCTACCGCTCCGATCTTCTCTGCGGCGACAGACGTGGAGCGAGAGTTGGCGTCGGCCGAGGAGCGCCGCTGCCTCCTCCAGCAGCCCGCCACCTCGGCGGAGGAACCGATGCGTGGTCACAGTGTCTTCCACCACCGGCTTCACCTGCCGGCGGGCCGCCCGGTAGAGCTGTCGCCACGTCGAGCTGGCGATCAAGGCGTACGCCATGACTTTGATCCCGCTTCCCTGGGTGCCCACTTGACCCTCCTGGTGCAGGCAGTGGGCAAGTTTAGGTTCCCGGTCCGAGAATCGTCATTTGCAAGATCGCAAATATGGTTTTACCCAGATCCTAGATTAGATTAGAGTGATACGTTTTCAAATGTTTCACTAATGACTTTTGCGCACACAAACACACAAATACAGGGAAAAATCATTGCACACCGTTGTGCATCGGGCGCAATGTGTGGTCGCATGGATTTTACGTCACACAACCAGAGGATTATGGGAGATGTAGTACAGGCGTTACAAAACAAAGTTGAAGAGATCTATGTTTTTTCCGTCACGAAAGTAACGTAAACGTCTCTTGTATATGACACAGGAAACAGCCAAAATCTTTTGGGCCACTCATTTGTGTTCCCGTCACAACAATATTCATTTTTTTAGTTTATCGAGGAAAATATAAATAAATAACTGAAATAAATTAATAGGAAAGAAAACATTTATTGATTTTTATTTTTTTGTTATTTTGTAGGCGCAATCACCGTTTTTCATTCTTTATTAAGATCCATAGTGACAGGATTAAAGAGTCGGGGGAAACATTGCCGGAAAGGCCTCAGAAAGGCCTCCAATATACTGATGGAGTACCACTGATGGAACACAAACCCTAAATGTTATAATCAACAGTCAACACTGAAATCACTGCACAGTACGAAGAGAGTTGTCTACCAGTCCACGTATACACATGGCACACATTTCCTGCTGTCCCTCCACACGCTCCCCACAAATACAAACAAAATAATTTGGATCATTGGAAAAACTTAGAGTACACTTAAACCCATTTTATAACTCTCTGCAATCACTGAATAGAGAGGTAGTTACTGTTAACGTTCTAGTCTGAACGTCACTTCCGGTGCCACTTATTTTGTGTCTTTGACTATTTTTCAACATGTCTATTTAGTGGGGACACACACCTACTGCGCTATTTTAAAATTATGGTGGTAACTTGCGCTGTGCTATGTCACACCAGAATGCTTTCGTGCAGATCTATTCCTATGCACAATCTAGCTACAATCTATGCTACAAACGCACAATTCAATAATCTACGCAACTCGTTCGATTTTCTCGTTCAAGCTGGAATTACCAGTGGAAGCAGCCATCCCATTGGTCCAGAAATTTGACCACATCGGTGAGTAACTTCAAATCGGATTTTGCCTGTATTGCATCAATACTTATGTAAAACAGTGAGCGAAGCAGGGTGGATGATGTGTAATTTGTCACAGAGCGAGCTGTAGTAAGCAGATTTTGAAACGTGCATTTTGTGTGACAAATTCAGCCACTTCCATCCACTACAATCACGATTTACACAGGGAAGTATAGAGTCACAGGAAGTGCGTTTCATCCGGCGGGACAAAATGCCAGCCCCTTGAATTCCACGGGTAAACTGATCTATAGACGAATTTACGTGCGAAACACTGGGGGGAGTCATTTTGTCTATATGTATGTATATAAAGTCTGGTGAAGGCCACGGTACGTGGACACAACAACACACAAAACGCACACCGCACAATTAAAAATCCGACCACTAGATGTTGCTATGTGACCAGTTACACATCACACTCCTTGGTTCGTTAACTTTTTTTGTATAAATATTGATGAAATACAGTCAAAATCCTACTTCAAGTTACTCACCGAGTGGTCACATGTTTTGAAATCTCAGGTGTCATAGAGGAATGGACCAGATATTAATTATGAGAAACACATATTCATTAGGATGATTAAGATTCATGTTTTCTATGGATGTAAGATCAGGGCTTGAAAACTGAATTATTTTTAAAATGTTCCGTTCCGAACGGTTCAGCCAGGGCTATTTTTAACGTTTCCGTTCTCGGAACCCTTCCGCCACCAGAATATCGGTCCTGAACCGGTTCGGAGCACAAAAATTGTGTTTGTTCGTCCTTATTTTGTGCAGTGTTAATTTTAGATATAGCTAATAGA
Source organism: Bregmaceros cantori (assembly GCA_900302395.1). Lineage (NCBI taxonomy): Eukaryota > Metazoa > Chordata > Actinopteri > Gadiformes > Bregmacerotidae > Bregmaceros > Bregmaceros cantori. The sequence continues at coordinate 18,942 of OMKY01251066.1, read as the reverse complement.
AAATATATTTGGTGGACTTCAGTGCAAGTGTATTAACGTGAAAACTGTCTTTAAAACGGCATTACATTCACTTCCTCGTCTGTCGACAAGATTGAGCCCCAGATGCATGGGACTTGATGACTGACAGTCAACAACATAACATAGGATATGTTACCTGTTCCGTTTCTGTTCTGGAACAGTTGAAGAAATCTTTTTTTGTTTCCGTTTCCGCTCCTCATAAAATTCAATAAAATTCAGTTTGTTTTCGGTTTCCATTTTCGTTCTTTGAGCCGGTTCAGAGCCCTGTGTAAGATCCTTGAAATAATTTCCTTGTATCGGATTTTCATAGATACACAGATATATCTCCCACTCCTTAGCCATCTTCAAATGAAGACTTTTACTTAAGTTGTCTTAAGTTGCTGTAAGACACACTGATCGGTTGTGGGTGATAGGCATATTAGATGCAAGACCGTGATTAGTCGAACAAGTCAAGTCAGATGTGTCAAGGCCGTGCTATCACATTTAAATTTCAAGTGCAATATAAATCTCGCAATATGAAAATAACTTTATTAACCCCTAGTGACTACAACATAACAAAAATGTATATAATAAAAATTAAATGGAGAAATACAAAAGCAGCATTATCTAACATTTGATTGAGATGAAAGGAAGGTAACACGATGGAGGGCGTTCATTCGGTCAGATCCTATATTAATAAATAACATTTTTCATTTAGATGACAGGAATAAGGTTTTTAAATGCCAGTTTCAGGAGTGGCGTCCGGTTGGCATGGTGACGCCGCTTCTTTATCACTTCCTTGTGGGCGTGGTCTGACTGGGTTTCCCGCCAGTCTGACCACGACTCCCCCTGTCAGGGGGCCTTATTCCTGTCATTCAAGTGAAAAAGGTTATTTAGAACGACAACACATTTATCTCACTCGTACAGGATATTATCACAACCAAGAGTTGGCCATGGCCATCCACTGGTAGGAATGAGGGTCAGAATATTCATTAAATGTATTTTATTTAAAACATTCATTGCATCATTTCCCATCAAGAATCATAGATGCTCTTGATTTAAAACATGTCAAACGAGGTCAATGGTAAAATGAATTGCATGACGGTTTGCATAACAAAATAAAAACTAGAAACGGAATGTGCAAAACAAAGAAACGTCCAAAAAAACCCAAATCATAGATGAGCATTTTCAACACATTTCACATACCGAGATGCATTCATGGAAAAGAAAATATTTGTTTTTAAACTTTGTCAAACATTTTGTCCCCCCACAGTCCCCTATCCCCCCCCCTACCGCCCGTGTTGCAATCCAAAGTCAGAAACGTGTTTATAAAGTCACATGGCTTGCTATTCCGTGCCGCATTCAAGCACAGTCAGAGAATAATTGCACCTTTGGAAACAATGCAGAAAAAAAGAGAAGAGAAAATAAAATAAAAAAGGGGACAAGAACAAACCACAAGACCCAGCAACATTGCCACCACCAATGCTTGTTAAAACCCCCGATAAAACTTGCTCGTAGCAACAGTTCACGGTGGACAAGCGGCGAGCAACGCATAGTTCCCGCAATGGCGTCACACTTGGTAGGAAAGATTCGTCTGAGCGAAGCATCTGTAGAGAGACGAGAACACTGTTACATCGTGACTGCTCTGGGAACCTGCTCATGGTGTCTGAAAAGAATTCATTGGCTGAAACTGTTCATCAGATTCAATTATAGTACCCCTAGTCACCAGTGTTTGCCAGAGTTAAGGCCGATTCATACCCTAAGTGTGGCCAATTATGTACGTAAACCGCCTGTACGTTCCACGCGTTGCCGCCTTCATACCTCCAAGCGCCTTTTACGTTGCCGTGTGCAGCAACAGCTATTTATACTCAATAGCGCCCCCACATTTTCCTAAAGTATTGCTCCATTTCATCTGTTCGCACGTAATCATAAGGTCCCCAGATCCGTGTCAATTTATGTACGTAATCGACGGAGAGAACGTGTGAAATGCTCCACCCGTACCCGTATCCGTAGTTCACGTGAGGTATGAATGGGCCTTTACTGTCAAGCAGTGTTGGGCAAGTTCAAACTATGAACATGGTGGTTCCCCAAAATTAACTTTTTAGTTATTTTTTGTTTCTTTTATTACGTTGCTGTCAGCTATAATTTGTCAACTTTATTGACACTGTACAAGCAGAACAAAAGATGATATTTAACCGTTTTAATGTTGGCTTTTATTCTTAGAGGTGGATAGAAACAGTGCAGTTTGGAATGTGTTTTTTGCTTTATTGCTACCTTATTGTTCGGAAGGCTTTTTCTAAATAATTTTGAAGTCCGTTCATTAATCTAAAAAAAAGAGTGCATTCACAAATATACGTTCATAGTGCATAATGGAACGTAGAAAGGAGGTCATGAACTAACGTTCTTTGAACAAGTTTGGGTACAACAATGCTGTCAAGAGTATTCAGATTACTGACTACTCCTCTTAAAAGTAGCTAAGTTTGATTACTGACTAGTCAGAATTTGAAATGATGGTTCAATAATTTGAGATGTCCGGTCAGAATGTCCAGCTATCTTGCGTAAGTATCGGGATCATGTCTGCAGAGCGAAGATGCTTTAGACCGAAGGTTATAACCCAAACCTAACCCTAACCCCTAACTTAACCCTAAACCCTAACCCAATGACCAAAATGGGGGTAAACATAGGTGCAACTAAAAGTAAAATTGATTCAACTTAAATTGTCTAAATTGTATGTTCAACTCAAAATGTTCTTAAGGACGGGAAAATTAATATTTCAGTTTTGAATACATTATAAAAATCGAATAAAGAATGAAAACATATGCATGTATAATCTGTATTATTAGTATTATATTATTAGGGTGTGCAAAGGTTATTCTCTGAAGATGAATCTGTTCTTTACTGTTATTTGTCATGAAAATTGTGGTTAGAATAACAATAAAACACGATATGAATGAATAATTGTATGCGATTCAAAATAATGTTCAGTGCAGTAATTGAGTAACACAATCCCAAACATTAAACAATAAGGTAAACACAACAAGGTAAAAATATAACGTGACCTTTTTTTTTAAAAATGTGATTTTATTTTATTCACAATATTTTGTAACAAAGCATCATAAAATCCTTTTTGGAAGATATCATGTACCGGTAAAAACGTTTCATTTCTCTCGTTAAGTTAAAGGCAATTTTGTTTACAGAAAAAAACTGACTATATCAAAACTACTATGATATTATTAAAGAGGATTATAGAGGAAAAAATAGTAATTTCATGAGCATACGTAAAATGGTCATACATTTTTAGTAATGAGGGAGAAAGATTAAAACAATTGGAACAATTTATGAGCAATTATTGTATTAATTTATAGCATGCAGTTGAATTATTTCAATGTCGTGATTGTGATATCTGTTTTGTCTCCAGTTATTGTCATATTACAGTGTTAGTGCACACATAAAATTGTAGTCACGTAAACGTTGTACCGAAATCATGCAAAGTCCATACAATTAAAAGTAAAATGGTGACAGTGGTAAGTCATTTTCCAAAAATAGTTAGTTTGAAAACAGTTAGTGTCAAATTTTTTATTTGTATATTTGAGCAACATTATGTTCCAAAAATCCATGACAAACAGGCAGCTCAAAAAATGCTGAAAAAAATACATGCTCAAATTAATCCAGTTTCAAAAGTATTTATAGCTGTGCTTTACAAAAAACATATCTTTAAAAAAGTCAATAAAACACTTTCCATATTCAATGGCTGTGTCCGAAATCGTTCCCTATCCCCTATTCCAAACTCCCTACATAGTGCACTCACTTATCGTGTACTTACTGTACATACCAGATTCTGACCACTAGAATCAGCGCCGCCAAAATGATTATAACATTATAAAATTCAACAATCATGCCAAAAAGTAAGAAGTACTTAGATTTATAAGTATATGCTGTAGTCGGTAGCTATTGACACCCACCGTGCCATGTTTTAATAATGTAATATATTGTAATATAGGTCATTTTTAATGCGCCTCGCAATGTATTATGGGTAATATTTCTTGGTCTAGGGCACATCAATGCTCACTATTTTTCGCGGTGCATTGTGGGATACTTTTAGTGCAATATACAGCGTAAATGTAATATTCTGACACCCCGACAAAATGCTGTGTGCCCAATATAGTGCACTATATAGGGAATAGGGGCCGATTCAGGGTATTTGGGCTACAGTCCCCCTAGTTGGAATCATGGCGGTGCAATTTCTAGCTCCGAAATCTCAAATTTCATTACGGCTCGTACCGATCCAGGATGACGGAATTGGATAAAAAAAGAATTGTTTTTTTTTTTACATTTCACACGTGACCATCAGAACCGCCAATTCTGTCTCTTGGAGCCAACCCCCAGCCCCCTTCAGGCTCACGCATCAGCTGACACACGGGTGTGATCAGAATCTCCCCACCTTCTAATCTCCAATAAACTTGACAAATGTATCTATGCTTGTTTCTGATTGGTCACTTTCGTGAAGCTCAAGTCTATGAGATGGGTCGTTGCTTTTTTCTTTTTTTTCAGCAACGACATGGTAGGACTACAAGTATAGCGTGAATGAGTCAGTAGGGGGCGGTACTCGGTAATGCACTGAGTACAGTAGCAGTTAATAAGTTGTTTTCATTTAGTCTCTGGGTGTGCCCCTGTAATGTGTTTTTGTACTTTATACTTTATACTTTCAGAAATACTTTTGAGTACATTTTAGAGCATGTACTTTTTACTTTCAAAAATACTTTTTGAGTACATTTCTCAGCCTGTAGTTTTTACTTTACTTGAATAGATATTTAGATCAGCACTTTGTAGTCTTACTCGAGTTGTTTTTTCACAAATGTATTTTACTCTTACTCAAGGAAGAAATCATGATACTTTTGCCATCTCTGCAGGTAGGTAGGGTAGACATGTCAGCGGCTGCGAGGCAAGATTTGCCTTGGGACCTATTTTTTGTTTCTTTGGAGAATGCAGTAAGATGTTTTCTGTGCCAGGGGGTTTGGACAAATGGCTAGGCTGTGTAAAATGGACACTGTGCTAGTTGTGGGGCATTGGTTTAGTGGTTGCAGGGGAAATTCTTGTCACTGTGTGTACTGACACGGTGCAGCATTTTGGGGTATGAGCAGAGATGGTGTGGAAAGTACCCAGAGAGACTAAGAAATCCATTTTTACAAAACAACTTGAGTGTTATTGCAAAGTACTGATCCAACTATCTACTCAACGCAAGTCAACGTAAAAAGTAAGTAAATAAAGAAGTAGTAAATAAAAAGTACATGCTCTGAAATATACTATTTTTGAAAATAAAAAGTACTTAATAAGTACTTAAAGTACTTAAATATAATTACAAATATTTAAAAAAATACTAAAAATCCAAACACCTATGTCAGGAAATAATAAATACCTTGCCTTGTGTTAGTCTAAAGATACATTTTGTACAAGATGCCAAATGTATTCAGTGGTGTTCACATTAGGCTGCGTTAGCTAATGTTCTTGTAGATTGGTGTCAATGTGGTAATATATAAATTTAAAAGTGAAAGTATGGAAAAAGCAAACTATGGTAATGTCTAACATTAAGTTCAATGCTCAACACTACATTTCACAGTCCCACATTATCCAACTGACTGTCCCACATTAGAAAGCTGTAAAAAATGGCCCACATTAGGGCAATTCACCCTATTTGTACTTCTGTATTTTCCATCTCTGTATATGAGAAGGTTAAGCTGGAGGTTATGGTGGATATTTCTAATGGGGGTCATCTGCTGCGGCAGTGAGAAAGGAGGTGAGAGATATGGGAAGGAGGAAGGAGGAAGAGATGCGACTGTATCTGGTGTTGACAAAGATGAATATTGGGACGAGGTGGTCAGGTAAGTTAAGTGGGAAATGGGATTTTGATAAGGCAATATGATTACCAGTTAGGGGGAGATGACAGTGTGCGAGTAGATAAGATTAATAGCACGAGCTGGAGAATAATGGGGGCAGCAGAGAAGGCTGCACAGAGACCCAATCGCATTTAAAGTTGTCAACCTTACCAGAGCCCACAATTTCAGACACACTAAGCATATTTATAGTGTCTAAATTGACCCTAAATTGAAAAACTTGGAAATAAAAAAAATGGAACACATTCAATACATAGGTTGGATTGTACTAATGGGGGAGAGCTAAGCTCCAGTGGCTCTGGCTCGTCCCTAAACTAATGAATGCCAGTGAAACTATGGGGAAAGCAAACGTTTTGGTAGTGTGTCTAATATTATGTTCAAGTGTTCAACACTTCATTTGACTGTCCCACATTACGAACTTGCAAAAGATGGCCCACATTAGGGCAATACACCCTATGTTGTTTGCATATTTGTTGTAATTAATCGTGATCTAAAAGTAACTGGAGGTACATCTATTACCTTACTTTAATGATGTGGTCATGTGACTATATTAGAAATTACAAATTGATCATGAGTAACTTCAAACTGTAAGGGATTACTTTTAAAAAGTTACCTTGGAATCCATTTTTATCATTTGTTAGCTCCATCAGCTTCCAACCATGCTGCCACATCAATAGTTGTTGAAGTACAAGTAAACATACAGTCTAAAGTAAACGTAACATTACATTTGTAAAAAAAAAAAACAGCACACAGTACTGCTCCAAATATCTGTTCAAATAGAAATAAAATGTACATGCTCTGAAATGTACTCAAAAGTATTTTTGAAAGTAGAAAGTAATATTTATCCATGTAAAAAAAACAAAAAACAGAAATACCTATTCTCACCTGCATCTTTTGTCATGCTATTCATTTACTTTTTACTTTTGAAAGTACTCAAAAATTCTACCAAAGTACAGTAACAGCGTACTTGTACGTCATTAATTGCCGGGAGCTGGCAAGTAATGCTAATGAGGGCATCTGGTTTTGTAAATGGTTGAAATAAATGTGTGGCATGGATTTGTACTCCACAAGCCGGACTAAGACTGATCACTGGTGCCCCATAGTTGGATGATAAGTGACCTTTGCTTCCTGTCCACACTTTCTATAATGCTATACTGTGGCTTGACTTTTCCAGGAATGAAGGCTAACCCCTACGGTCTCCAGTAAGAATATGCCCAAGAATACCCTGAGGATTGAATTTATTTGGAGAGGATTCAATGCCCATGGAAATAGAATATGCTGTTACTATCAGTAGCAGGTCATAGTCTAGTTGTTCAGTAATGCCATTGGACTTAGATAAATTGTCTTTAGGGTGAATTGTTAAAAAAACAGTTGGAACTTGCAAGGACAAAACAATGTCTTTGATGTTTACATCAATCTCATTTTAATAATATATAGTTTTTATTCGAAGCTGCATTAACTTTAGGATTAAACTTTGTTTTTTCCCCATTTTTGGAGAACACACTCTTTGTCTCAAGCTTGTCCTTGATCTATTGGGCTCGGAAACAGGTACAGGCCGTGTGAGGGGATCTTTGGAACCACATTGTAACAAATTAAGCAAACTTGGCGTTCATTTAGCAATCACAGACAACATGGGAAGACAGTGCACGTATTTGGCCAAAAAAAAAGACAATTTCCAATCAGCTTTTTTCTTTTCTTTACAAATTCAGGAGTTAGCTCCTCAGTAATGTCTACAGTATGCTGCTGCACTCCCCATTTAAGTGAATTGTGCTCCATTTGTTGTCCTCCGTGTATGAATATCAGGTTTAATTGCTGCCACTTTGTCAAATGACAATGCTCAGGAGATAATATGTTTCAGAGAAAATGCTCAATTGACATATTGTCTCCATGTAGTTATTGTCTAGGTAAATGTAGGCATCACTAGATGGTGGATGCAGATACGTGATTAAATCGTTTTACACAGAACTGATTTAACCCAATTTAAAAAACGACCAATTTAGGCATATTACATCATTGTAAGTAAATAACACCTTCCAAACCCTGTATGTATGTAGGTGTATATCTATCTGTCTATTTATCTATCTGTATATATCTATATCTATATCTATCTGTATATATATATATATATATATATATATATATATATATATATATCACTGTACAAGCAAGTGTAGAGTGTACAGAAGTGTATATGAACTAGTTAAGGATGTGATAGGGTGGTGATGGGCTTTGGATCAGACTACACACACACACACACACACACACAACACACCACATCAAAACGCTCACAACACAATGGGTGACAAAGCAAGCAACAATAAAACCATGATGAATTATGAATAACAATAGAACACCAAACTGGGGAAAAACAAAAACAAAAGCATGGAGGGTCAAAAAATTGGATTTTTTTGGACATGAAGGAGAGTAGAAAATATGCCAGTTATAGAATAGAATTCAAAATCAGAGTTGAACGGCTCCGATTTCCCAATGGATTCAATCAAGGGTTTGTACTGTGCTTTTCGAGCGTCAGTGCTGCAGAGCAGGACTTATGAGGGGTTACTTTTGGATCACTTTTTAGAAAAAAAAAACCTTGAATTGAATGAATTAAAAACATTTGGAACATGTGACATTATTTGCTGAAATTATGTGTTTAAAGCTAATCCTAAATAACAGATTTTGTAGTAAATAATTGTGTGTGTGTGTGTGTGTTTCTTTTCTTTTCTAATGTATTTCATTAAGATACTCATTAAATAGAGGTTTGGTTTCTGCTAATGAAGCTTGTACTTGTACTCATCCTCATGTACTGCATTACATTTGCTTGTAGTTTCTTGTGCTGGAGCCAAAGACGGCTGGGATAAAGTTAGATTCCCCATGCCTGCAACATCTTTTAGTAACTTTTTTTTTGCGTGTCCATGTCAGTGGTGCGCAAAACGTTAATGTCCAATGACATCTCCTCAGTCTCAGCTGGCTAATGAGTGATGCTATTGACTTGAACAATCAGTTGTTTGTAAACGTTTCAGTTCGAGTTCAATTTGGAGGACGGGCACAAGGGTGCTCGATAGAATTTGAATTCACTACTGTAAGGTATGAATTGCAACCTTTTTAAAGTTAAAAAAACTATATTTTATTTGACTAAAATGCACTTTAATTGTGATATATTTACCCAAATATTTCAACTTTCATGCTGTCATTTTACTTTTTAAAAGCTGCAAATTTATTTGCTGTGACAACGAACCCCTTGGTTTGAGAGAATCGCATGAACTGTAGCTTAAATAAAGATCAGCTTGAACTTCAACTCCATGTATAATGTTTTTTAAACAGGGGGGTGGGGCTAGGTGGAGTGTTTATAGTGCGCGTCCCCCAGACCATAGGCTATGCAGCGCCGCGGGTTGTAATCCCATCTCCGGCTTTTCTGTGTCTCTCCCCGACTCTTGATCCCAGTTTACGATTCAACCCTATCACTGTCTATCAATAAAAGGAATTAGAAACGGCACTTGTGCCCAAAGAATAACTTTTTAAAGTTATTTTTTGGGCACGAGCACCGTTTTTCATTCTTTATTGAGAAAGATAGTAGGCAGGATGAAATCAGAAAGTGGGGTGAAGAGTCGGGGAGAGACACTACAGAAAAGATGGAGAGGGGATTAGAACCTGCGGCGCTGCATTGCCTATGGTCTGGGGGACGCACACTATAACCACTGCCACTGGGCCTAAAAGGCCAATTCCAGTTCTAGAATGTAAAAGTCCTGTCCTGTTTTAGCTCTACCTCCTCAAGCACTACCAGATCCTACAGCAGCTCTTCAGTAAGGTCGATCTGCTAAGCACTGGCTGTGTCCGAAATCGTTCCCTATCCCCTACTCCCTCCCCCCCATATGGTGCACTCACTTATAGTGCACTTAACAGCAACTGCAGAGATTTCGGACACTAGAGTCGGCGCCGTCAAAATTATTATAACATTTATCATATGAAATATATAATTATAAAACATATAATAATACAAATTTAACAATCATCACAAAAACTCAAAAGTATGTAGAAGTGGTAGAACTAAAACTTGGCACGACTTTTACTGTCTGGTACCGGAATTTCCTCTAAGCTCACCGCACACAACAGAAATGAATGATGCGTGTAATTCGTCTAACAAATACATCACTGGTGGTCATTTCAGACACCCAACATTTCCAAAAAAAAAATAAAAAAAAGAAAGAAACGTCTACTATTCCCTCAAAAGGCAATTTCCTGATTCTGGACATTTTGTCTTTGGTGAAATTACTTCATATTATGCAATCATTTTTGTAGAGTTTCAATAGACATGGACAGTCTACTCTCCTGCAAACATGCCCATATACCACCATGTGGGTTAGTAGTTAGTAGCCTGTTAAGCCAGAATCAGCGAATCGTCCATGCATCACACGCGACTAGACGGTCCGGTGGGTCTGGACCAACCAGGTGGATTGTTATCCAAATTCGGGCAGTCCAATCAGTGCCCTGTCATGTTGGGCTTTGTTCCAATCAAGATGTGGGCCTCCATTTGATAACTAATATTTAATTATTTAATTTCTTTTTTTTTTTTTTTACACTTTTTTCGTGCCTGCTTAATCCAGACCAAATGGTCGTTCTAATCGCACATAATGCGTGGACAATTTGTTTGTTCTCGTCCTGGCCAAGCTAGGTAATTAGACTCTTGTTAAATATGGGTTATTAGCAGAGATGGCAAGTAACGAATTACAAATATTTGAGTACTGTACTTAAGTAGAATTTTCAAGTATCTGTACTATTTTCTGTGAATACTTTTTACTTCTACTCAGTAGATTTTTAACAAAAAATATCAGTACTTCTACTCCTTACTTTTCTCAAAACAGGATCGTTGCTTTTTTTCTTTTCAGCAATAACATGGTAGGACTACATTTATAGCGTGAATGAGTCAGTAGGGGGTGGTACTCGGTAATGCACTGAGTACAGTAGCAGTTAATACGTCGTTTTCATTTAGTCTCTGGGTGTGCCCCTTAAAAAAATATATCACAAAAAAGACACAAATTTAAAGTGTTAAGGCAAATTTAGGTTTGGTACTTTGTACTTTATACTTTCAAAAACACGTTTGAGTACATTTTAGAGCATGTATTTTTTTTACTTTCATTTTAGAGCATGTATTTTTTACTTTCAAAAATACTTTTTGAGTACATTTCTCAGCCTGTACTTTTTACTTTACTTGAGTAGATATTTGGATCAGTACTTTTGTAGTCTTATTGAAGTTGTTTTTCTACAAATGCATTTTACTCTTACTCAAGTAAGAAGTCCTAGTATTTTGCCATCTCTGCCTATAAGTTAGTTATCAATAACGTAATGACATTCATCATAACACTGTCCTGTGTTATCTGTTGTTTCCAAGTGGTTAGTACCTTTGTATGCGCACCTAGGATGTATTATCATGGTGTCCGAATGTATTACGGTGTCGAATTTGTCTTTGTCTGATGATCAGTTTCATTGCACTAAGCACCCCGGTATTTAAAATCATCCGACATGAAGGCCGTACCCCAAGAGGACGAACTGCTGGATGCGACCAGCAAGCAACGAGACGCACCCCACAGCACCAGAACCAACCCACTGTATCTAAAGCGGTGACGCCTTGTTCTCCCGACACACCATAATTCCGACACTTCGATGTTCCGACAGATTCATTTCGAAACATCGGGATATCTTGCTCTTCCGACACTGGGTGGCGACTATACTATACAATAATTGTATTTACCAACTGGTTTTTTTAAATGTTTTTTTCCAGCCCATTCAGGCTGTTTTGTGGAAACAGGTGAAGATGGGGGGTAGACATGCGGGAAATACGTCGGTGGTGGGTTCGAACCACCGACTCACCGCGCCATTAAGGCATATGCGTGCTTTCCAGTGCACTGCCTAACCGACTGAGCTACCGGGCAGCACAATTTACCCCAACCCTAAAGCAGAGTGGCGACTTACCGAAGTTACCGCTGTGCTGCTGGTAAAAAATGTCGGGATACCCCATGTCGGAAGAGCAATATTTATATCCGACGGAAAAAATCTGTGGGATCAGTGGTGTGTTGGCACATCGGCGCGAGTGTCGGCAGAGCGAGATTCCCCGATGTTCCGACTGAAAAATCTACGTCAGAACATCGAGGCGTCACCCTCTAGAGTCAGGATAATGTCTGTGTCCGAAATCGCTCCCTAACCCCCATATAGTGCACTCTATGGGGTGCACGCCATTTTGTAGGGGTGTCCGAATTCTCCATGTACCCTATATAGTGCACTGAAACTATCCCACAATGCACCGCAAAAAGTAGTGAGCATCGGATGTACCCTAGACGAAGCAATATAACCCATAATGCATTGCGAGACATTTTAAAAATGACCTAAACTTTTTAAAAAATGGCGCGGCGGGAGTAAATAGCGACCGACCACGGCAAATAGTTATACATCTAAGTACTTTAGATTTTTTTTGTGTTGATTCGTTGAAATGTATAATTGTATTTTATACTAATTTTCAACGGCGCCAACTTTAGTGTCCGAAATCTCGGCCGTTGCTGTTGAGTGCACTATGAGTGCACTGTATGGGGGGTAGGGAGTAGGGGGTAGGGAGTAGGGGGTAGGGTGCGATTTTGGACACAGCACTCATCACCAATGATGCTGGTACTTTGTAAGAATTAGATTACAATTAGGTGGTAACATTTTAAGAAGAAATGCAAAATTTTTTGCATTTTTAAAAAAGAGTTCATTTTTTTCAAAAGTCATACAATTCTTATTTTTACCAGCAAATTCGTTGAATTATGTCATACAGAATCTCCACAGCTGATTTATTGTGTTCGATCAATAAATTGGACGTTCAAACAACGAATGTGTCTCAGTATTTCACCCATGTTTAATACATTACACTTTACTATTTGAAATGCTAATGATCTCTCTTATAAAACGGCCTGGCCCCGTGGCACAGCGGGGTAGGCCTCTGTGACTTAGATCACAGCACACCAGCGCCGTGAGATCGCCTTCACTCACGGTCCCGTAGGGCACGTCCGCTCGTCTTTGCTCTCGTGGCCCTTTCACACTAACGCTGTCAACAAGACGAGAGAAAAAGTAGTTGGATTACTTCGAGACTGGCTGTGTCCGAAATGGCTCCCTAGTCCCTATCCCCTGCTCCCTACCCCCCATATAGTGTACTCATTTATAGTGCACTCAACAGCAACGCCCGAGATGTTTGGACACTAGAGTCGGCGCCGTTGAAAATTATTATAAAATATAATAAAGAATATAATTATAAAATTCAAAAATCACAAAAAGTCAAAAGTACTTACATTTATAACAATTTGCTGTGGTCGGTCGCTATTTACTCCCACTGTGCCATTTTTTCGTTTCCGTTTCTGCTCCTCATAAAATTCCCTAAAATTACGTTCATTTTCGGGTTTCGTTTCAGTTGGCGCTGGCACTAGCTGACCGCTTTGGACTTATTGTAAATTGCTCTATGCTCTGTTTTTGTTTTGTACTGTGTCCTATATGTCCCCGTGCCCCTGCACCAATACCCAGAAAACATCCTAGTGTAGAGGTATGTGTGTAAAGGAAGGACACAGCCTCTATCATAAAAGATCTTTATTCTTCAAGAGTCAAATCAGAATGAGAATGGACAATGGAACACCCTGTGTCTTGGCAGACAGTGCTGTGGGTGTGTCTCTGACATCACAATGCTGTGTCTTGGCAGACAGTGCTGTGGGTGTGTCTCTGACATCACAATGCTGTGTCTTGGCAGACAGTGCTGTGGGTGTGTCTCTAACATCACAATGCAGTTATGGAACTGGATGACACAGCGTGTCACAGAGTG
>OMKY01251063.1:0-10274 GCA_900302395.1 Bregmaceros cantori | reverse complement strand
GACTAGACTAGATAAAATCCGACTAGACTAGATAAAATCCAACTAGACTAGACTAGATAAAATCCGACTAGACTAGACTAGATAAAATCCAACTAGACTAGACTAGATAAAATCCGACTAGACTAGACTAGATAAAATCCGACTAGACTAGACTAGATAAAATCCGACTAGACTAGACTAGATAAAATCCGACTAGACTAGATAAAATCCGACTAGACTAGATAAGATCCAACTAGACTAGACTAGATAAAATCCGACTAGACTAGACTAGATAAAATCCGACTAGACTAAACTAGATAAAATCCGACTAGACTAGACTAGATAAAATCCGACTAGACTACTGATAAAATCCGACTAGACTAGATAAAATCCGACTAGACTAGACTAGATAAAATCCGACTAGACTAGACTAGATAAAATCCGACTAGACTAGATAAAATCCAACTAGACTAGACTAGATAAAATCCGACTAGACTAGACTAGATAAAATCCGACTAGACTAGATAAAATCTGACTAATCGCTTCCAAACAGTTTCCGTAATTTGATTTAATGTATGTCAATTCTTATGTGAGATTCAATGGGGTACATACAAATCAAATGAGGGGGGTTTCTTAGTGGAGAACAAGGGTATTATTTTGTGTGTATTCGCTCACTAACCCACTTCAATGAATGTTAGTTAAACCGGAGTCTTCCGAGTTGAAGTATTCACGTTAGTTCTGGCCAGGGCTTGAAAACAAAATTATTTTTCAAACGTTCCGCTCTGAACGGTTCAGCCAGCCCTATCTTTAACGTTTTCGTTCTCGGAACCGTTCCGCCACCAAAATATCGGCCCTGAACCGGTTTGGAATGCAGAAATTTCGTTCGTTCTTAAAGTTCCTAATTTTGTGAAATATTACGTTTTTAAAATAGTTGATACAAAATATATTTGGTGGACTTTCAAACTTCAGTGCAACTGTATTAACGTGAAAACCGAGTTTAAAACGCAAATTACATTCGCTTCCTCGTCTGTCCACTAGATGATAACAGACAGTGGAAGTGGACAGAAATAGTCTCCCAGACAAAGGATATGTTATATCGAATACATGCGTCAGGCGTGCGCGTGTGCCTGGCATACCGATGTATAGCCCTCGTACGTGCGCCACACTCTCTGATGTCATACTCTGCATTCTCTGTGGCATACATTTGCATGTTATGAGCTATCAAACAGGAAGTCACAGCCCGAGGGCCTTCTCTATTCTGACGCCCTGTCCCCACTGAGCCCCAGCGCCCACGGCCTCAACCCATTTATTTATATCACGCATGCACCAACCAAGTCACCTCAGAAGGCTCCACAACTGTTTCCTATTGCATCCCACGGTGGTTTTATTTTACTGGTGCTAATTGCAGCTAATTAGATGCTAATTGCTCTTACCGATGTCTGACATGTGGGTTAAAGGGTTGGAAGTGCGTGGTGTGTTTTCTCCATATTTCCTCTCTTGCTTTATTCCTTTTTTAAATATATATTATAATAATATATTTTTCTTTATTGACAGGATTGATCGGAAACGGAATTGAAGAGATCGGAGGTAGACATTGCAGAAAAGCCAGCGAGCGGAGCCGTGCTTCTGATATAAACCACAGTGCAGTTATTGCGAATGTGGGCCGTTTAACTGAGTCACTGCTGCCTGTTACAGGGTGAAGAACTTTAGTGTGTCAATTCCATGGACTCTGTGCCCATCTTGAGAAGTGACATGACCAGCAAATCAGTATCACATTTATTTATTGTATCCCCCAAAACGCGGAGCGTGATCAGACGGATGGATTTGTCCCAGATTCGGTGCGTTAATGCTCAAGGGTAGGTTCATGAACGTATTAGATTGGCTGAATACAAGATGGACACATTTTTCTATTTCCCATAACTTCCCAATTTATTTCAGCTTTGTATTCAGGGATACACTGCCTAGGCCTAGTGTCCTCTATGTGGACACCTACTCTGAAGAACCACAACACAGATGTGACAGAGATCATAGGATACAGAGCAACAAAGGAACACAATGGGGACGTTAATCGTCATAGTGTAGTCGCTAGAAGCCATATTGGCGGAGTGCTGTAGCTGCCGTTTGTCCCTGGCTGTGGCTCCTATACAGAGATGGGCAGTAACAATTTTTCGGTGTACTTTTTAACTTTTGGAGTACATTTTTCATGAGTTACTTTATACTTTTACTCGAGTACATTTGAGGTAAAAAAAAAATCATTTTTAGTGAAATGTCAGTAAAAAGTACTCATTACATTAACATGGCTCAAACCTCCGTTACATTAACTCATTACATTACTTTAACATATGTTGACGTCATATCATATCAGTAACTATTTGGATGACTACTTTTTACTTTTACTTGAGTAATATTTTGATGAGGTAACAATACTTTTACTTAAGTAATTTGTATGGATACTCTGCCCTTATCTGCTCCTATACCACAGCGTGTCTGAGGATGTGAGAATAGACTCAACGGTAGCGGAGTAAGAAGTCGACTATAGTGTGTTTGGAGCTTAGTGATTGATGGATAAAGCCTGTATCATCATTAGGAAAAAAAAAAAGTCAAAAAGTATTTCACAGTCGAATCTCAAAGCATATTAAGTAAATCAAACACAGTTTACTTCAAATGCACTGTGCAATTGTGGGTACCAGAGGTCACAAAAATCTCCTCACGTCAAAGCGAATTGCGCTACACACAATACGTACATACTGCCAGTAGGCCTGACCATAAACAGAACAACATCGCAAGGATGACCCGTGTTTGAAGCATGTGACATGATGACAGTTCGCCCGGCAAGTCAGAACCAATTAATTGTTCACACATCGCTCGCCGCTCATGGTCGTTGGGTCTGGACCAAGCAGAGACCCAATCGATGTCATTAGTTTGGTCCAATCAGAGGCCCGTGAACGCGGAGCTTTATGCGTGGCGAGATGTGGGCGGAGTTTGGTATGTGCGAGGCGAGATGTGGGCGGAGTTTGGTATGTGCGAGGCGAGATGTGGGCGGAGTTTGGTATGTGCGAGGCGAGATGTGGGCGGAGTTTGGTCGGCTACTGCACAGTGATTTAATAACTTAATTTGGATCCTCCCCTTTCTCAACACTGTTTAATCCGGACCAGCGACCGTGGACCACGAGTGATGTGTTGGAATGGAGCTACTCACCAAAACACTTGCTCTGATTGGTGGCGCGGTCTACAAAGACCTTAGCAGAGATGACGTTTCCAAAGGGGAGGAACATCTGCAGCATCTCGGAGTCAGTGAACTCCTGGGGCAGGTGGTAGATGAAGATGTTGCAGCCCTCAGGACCTGGAGGAGGACGATAAGCAGACACACGGATTAAAGCTGGCGGCCAATGATGGAAGCACCTGGAATAGACATTTACAAAAAGTACAAAAGCCATGCTGTACATGTGTAGATTCATATACCCATACAGAGGTGAATATAGAATCGTATGATACTTTATTGGGTCACATATACAGTGAAATTCTTCCTCTGCATTCAACCTATCCCTGAGGTGCGATGGGCTGCTGCGGTGACAAGAACACGCCTTTGGCCATAGAAGCGAATATTCCACAAAATGTTCCAGGTATGTAAATTGTTGCACAAAATCAAATTTGATTTTCAGTTGCTTCCATCCCCCTGAGGCTGGGGGCTGTGAGGCTAAGCTATTTCAGCAACCCTGCAGACCACAGATCTGTCACACTCCAACTTAGTGGGCGTGTAATGTTGGAAGTATCGATTTAATCGTACTACATTTCCATCCAGCCTGATCATATCCATCAAACGTCTTTAGTAAACAAGTCAAATATCATGTCATATTAGCCCGGCGAGCCAGAACGAATGCATCGTCCACGCATTGCACATCGCTAGACATTGAATATGCAACGTCATAGCGATGTGCTATGCGTGGACGATGCATTCGTTCTGGCTCACCGGGCTAATGTCATATAGGTCTCTAGAAGTCATGTGTGCTCAAGCCATCTTGCATTGGACAGCACTGGCCACAACACAGCTCATCCAACATCCACATCAACAGAGATGGCAAAAGTAGGCAAATGTCTTACTCGAGTAAGAGTAAAGTACATTAGTTAAATAACAACTTGAGTAAGACTACTAAGTATTCAAATATCTACTTGAGTAAAGTTAAGAGTACAGGCTGAGAAATATACTCAAAAAGTATTTTTGAAAGTAAAAAGTACAGGCTCTAAAATGTACTCAAAAGTATTTTTTAAAGTATAAAGTACAAAGCACTAACAATAAAATTGTATGTAAATTGCATTTTTTCAATGTCAATTGTTTGAATGAATTACTAACAACCTAGCCTAATTTAGCTTACATCTCGGGACTGCATGAAAACCACTTATTAACTTAATAACTGGGACTGAACTCGGTCCATCAGCGCCCCCTACTGACTCATATTATACATGTTATCCTACCCCGTCAGTGCGCAAAAAAAGGAAAAAGTAATGAGCCTGTTTTGGTAAAAGTGAGGAGTAGAAGTACTGATATTTTTGTTGAAAAATTACTTGGTACAAGTAAAAAGTAATCACAGAAAAAAGTACTTCTAAAAGTCCAGATCATTGAACATTTTACTCAAGTACAGTACTTAAGTATTTGTACTTTGTTACTTGCCATCCCTGCACATCACCATGGAAACACAGGACTAACACAACTAGATCATCCACATCGCCATGGTAACACAGGGCTAAGAACTAGATAAAAACACAATACACTTCAAATCACACTGAGTGACGTGGCCACTAGGGGCTGGCGCTGCAAGAGTCTAATCAGGTTGTTGCACGTGACGTTGCGGGTGGGCGGCGGCAATATTTGCTACCAGCGTTACAGAGACTTGTATTCAGACACAGTTACCTGTGACTGTATTTAGACCCAACATCGTTACCTGGTAATCAAGCAATTAATCACAACCTTTTAATCGATTATGCCATACCATACCAACTTTATTTACATAGCACATTTAATAACAAACGAGTTGTACCAAAGTGCTTTACAATAAAAGAAAATAAAAATGATAAAAGAGTAAAACATGCGAATAAAAAAAAAACACAAATACACAGGACAGGTCATAGAACATAACAATTACATGCCAAGGCATAAAAATGGGTCTTGAGACGCAATTTAAAATACATTATTATTTTTAAATATGACGTTTGTTTGCAAATAATTTAATGATGGATCATAATTGATTAACTGGACATAGCTCTGAATACGACCCTAATGACCACATCACTCACACCAGTCAGTACACCAACAATCTTGCAGTGTTGAACCACAGACAGGAAGGAGAAGGAGAAGCTTTAACTAACTTATTTGCGTATATATTGTATTAAAACCTTCTCTCTGCTGGAGCTGCTGAGGGGGCTGCGGGGGCTGCTGAGCGGCCACCAGGGTGGGCTGGTGAGGAAAGGGCTGTCCCACCAGGCTGTAGGCAGCAGGGTAGGTAGCTGGAGAGAGGGGACAAGATATGGGCAGAGTAGCCATAAAAATTACTCAAGTAAAAGTATTGTTACCTCAGCAAAATATTACTCAAGTAAAAGTAAAAAAGTAGTCATCCAAATAGTTACTCAAGTAAACATAAAAAAGTATTCCACAAAAAAGTTACTTAAGTAGCGAAAGTACTGAGTAACTTTCAGTTTAAAAAATGAATTAAAAAATGAATGAAAAAAAAATATCGCCTGAGAGAGAGACAGAGACCGAGTGGGAGAGAGAGAGAGCGAGAGACACCCAGAGAGAGAGCGAGAGAGAGAGAAAGCGCCCGAGAGAGAGATATGACATCAACAAATGTGCCAACAGTTCCCAACGGGTGTCGCTAAAGTCAGAGTTAATGTACCGAGTACTTTTTACTGACATCTCAGTAAAAAGTAGTTTTTTTCACCTCAAATTTACTTGAGTAAAAGTAGAAAGTAACTCGTGAAAAATGTACTCCAAAAGTAAAAAAGTACACAAAAAAATTGTAACTGAGTAAATGTAATGCATAATATTGCCCCACAACCTGGTCTCACAGACAACTTTAAAACCAACAGAAGCATTCATAAAGAGACATTAAAAATCCTTCACCAATTGCTTGTTATCTTAGCAAAAAAGTCAATGGAATATATATAAACATTAGGGGTTAGTGAAGTGACTAGTCGGTGCCAAATCCATTATGGATTTCATCGGCAATAAATGATTTGAGTAACTATAACTGTTAATTGTTGTTTATTTGTTAATTGTTGTTTATTTGCTAATTGTTGTTTATTTGTTGGTCAAGAAGAATCATTTGACTATATTTCGAGTTGACGCGCAATTGTTGCTCACCGTGAATATTTAGAGGGTTTTTTTTTATCATGAAAAAATATCCAATCGATTAGTAGACTGATCGCTTCAATAATCGTTATCGACAACTGAACGACTATTGAAATGATCGTTAGTTGCAGCCAGGGCTCTGAACCGGTTCAAGGAACGAAAACGAAAACCGGAAAGGAACACAATTTTGCAGAATTTTATGAGGAGCGGAAACGGAAATGAAAAAAAGATCTCTTCAAATGTTTCGGAACAGAAACGGAACATTATGAAATCCACAAAAACGTTTTTTTCCGTTCTCTATATATTTTAACATATCCTATGTCTGGAAGGCTATGTCCATCCACTTTTATTGTCAGTCATCAAGCCCCATGCATCTGGGGCTCCATCTTGTGGACAGACGAGGAAGTGAATGTATGGCATTTTAAACACTGTTTTCACGTTAATACAGTTGCACTGAAGTCCATTAAATATATTCTATATAAACTATATCTAAATGTAACATTGCACAATATATGGAACTTTAAGAACGGACAGAATTTTTGCGTTCCGAACCGGTTCAGGACCGATATTTTGGTGGCGGAACGGTTCCGAGAACGAAAACGTTAAACATAGGTCTGCCTGAACCGTTTGGAACGGAACGTTTTAAAAATAATTTTGTTTTTAAGCCCTGATCACAAGTCAGCCGGCCTGCATTTGGACGACTGCTTGACGGTTCTACCCACCACCACTGAAGTTGCTAACAATTGACAAGAAACTCCATAGAGATTGTTGACTATAGCCAGAGATGGCAAGTAACAAAGTACAAATACTTGAGTACTGCACTAAAGTAGAATTTTCATGTATCTGTACTTTTAGAAGTACTTTTTTCTTTTTACTTCTACTCAGTAGATTTTTAACACAAATATCAGTACTTCTACTCCTTACTTTTCCCAAAACAGGCTTTCTTTTTTCTTTTTCGGCAACCACATGGTAGGACTACATGTATCGCGTGAATAAGCCATTAGGGGGCGGTACTCGGTAATGCACCGAGTACAGTAGCAGTGAATACATTGTTTTCATTTAGTCTCTGGGTGTGCCCCAATATCACCTGTCAAGTGTTAAGGCAAATTTATGTTTTGTACTTTGTACTTTATACTATGAAATATGCTTTTGAGTACATTTTAGAGCATGTAATTTTTACTTTCAAAAATACTTTTTGAGTTCATTTCTGTACTTTTTACTTTACTTGAGTAGATATTTGGATCAGTACTTTATAGTCTTACTCGAGTTGTTTTTTTACAAATGTTTTTTACTCTGACTCAAGTAAGAAATCCCGGTAATTTTGAAAATTCTCTGACTATAGCCAATATTGTACCATGGCCGTTGGGTGTTCCATTGATGCTTGTTGTTGTTGAAGGTGAAATACTAGACACATGTGGAAACGTATGGATTGCTAGAATCACAACGGAATACAGTAAAGTTATTGCGATCTACCAATATTATTGTATATTGTGATATTTCAAAATATTGATGACACCACGTCCAATGTCAGGACTATCGTCTACAATAATGTCAGTGTTACTGACAATGACTGGGGAGGCATTGTATCTACCAGTTTTAGCCTTGGTCACCCACTATTACTATATATAACTGTTCTTATATTATACCAAAATCCAAAAGACAGAACAAGTCTGTATATTTCAATGTCTTCAGACACACACTGACCTGGTAAAAGCAGTAAACTTTTGAAATTGAAATTTTTTTTAGGCCTCTGTACTTAGTCATTTGATTAGACTGTATTTATTATTATGATTGTTCACACTATGGCACGTCGGTTAACCCTAGTTGCTTTAAAGATGCTCTATTTTTTTAAAAAAGGCTATGAATTGTGTTAAGATGAATGCAATTTCAATTCAACTTCATTTCTACGGCACATCTTTATCACCCATGAAGGCTAAAATACTGTATAGACCAGGGCTTTGAACCGGTTCAAGGAACGAAAACCGGGAACTTTTAGCATTTTCCAGGGAACAGAAACGAAACCGGAACACTTATTTTAAAATAATGGTAACTGGTTAATACCGGTTTTAGTCTGTTCCTCAAACGAGTGCATTCAGGGATAACTTCAGAAATAAAACAAGAGTATTTATAAAATCTACGATGAAGCAGTGAAGTAGGAATCGTTGCGGGACTGTCTGCAGCGTGTTGTTGTGCGTTCGCCCCGACACGCAACGAGACCTCGGCTGTAGAGAGCTACCAGTGGGCCTCTGTAGCAGCAAATATGTAGCATTAAACAATATTTTTTTGTTCTAACCGGTTCAGGAACGTCAATTCATTGGTGGAACACATAACCGGAAACGTTATAATTCTGTTTCTGTTCGGAACGAAACGCTTGGGAGAAGATATTGGTTCAAAGCCCTGGTATAGACACATTACATTTTGACAATTTACATTTTGTTGTAATCCTTTGACCACATTAATGACATTTACTGTCAAAGATTGAGGCAGCATGAGTTACAAGCCGTCCTGAGATTGAAGCCACTTACGTGTGTTCTTAGGAAGTCCAGGGCCGATGCTGACCTGCAGTGTCTTGCTGGAAGGCTTCAGAACTGCAACGTCACCCTGGCCCTGAGTGTACATGACCTGCCTGGACCCACCTCCACTCAGAAAGCCCCAAGTCTCCTTCTTCAGCTTCAACTCCAGTCTACACACAAACACATGCTTAGTATCTTCTCGCTGGTTTCAACTCCAGTCTATACAAACATGCGTTTAGTATTGTGTCTTTCAACTAGTTTCAACTGCAGTCTACTAAAACCAGGGCTTTGAACCAATATTTTTTTCCCAAACGTTTCGTTCCGAACAGAAAAAGAATTATAACGTTTCCGGTTATGAGTTCCAACAATAAATTAATGTTCCTGAACCGGTTAGAACAAAAAAATATTGTTCCCGGAATGGTTCATTTCGTTCCTGTCAGATGTTTAATGCTATGTAATATTTGTTGCGGCGAACCCACAGCGACTCGCTACAGAGGCCCGCTGGTAGCGCTCTACAGCCGAGGTCTCGTTGCGTGTCGGGGCGAACCCACAACAACACGTTGCAGAAAGTCTCGTGACGCTCGCTTCATACTTCACTGCTTTATCATAGATTTAAAAATTACTCTTGTTTTATTTTTGAAGTTATCCCAAAGTGCACTCCTTTGAGGAACAAAATAAAACCGGTATTAACCAGTAAACATTATTTTTAAATAACTGTTCCTGTTCCGGAACATAAAAAATAATAACTTTCCGGTTTCGTTTCTGTTCCCTGGAAAATACTAAAAGTTCCCGGTTTTCGTTTTTGTTCCTTGAACCGGTTCAAAGCCCTGCTTTCAACTAGTTTCAACTACAGTCTACTAAAACATTCGAGAATGCCTCTTATAGAATGCCTCTAACGCCGGGTTTGCATCAAAAAAATGCGCCACGTATACGCCCAACGCCCCTACGCCGCGTTATTGTACCTGGCGTACTGCGTATTCGCATTGTTTCCACGAGCTTGCACGCGGCGCTCTGAGCACAGTGCGCGGCGTACTGCGGGGCACAGTTGGCACGATAGTTGCCTTGACCAGAGGACCCGCAGATACGTCACTTTCACTTTTCTATAGCCGGTTTGGTGTGTGCGCGCGTGTGTGTGTGTGTGTGCGCGTGTGTGTGTCTGTGTGCGTAATAAGAAAAGGAAGAGAGAGAGCATGCAGTGAAAGTCGGCGGTGTAATAATAAACAAATTAATTAATAATAATAATAAACCTGCGTGTTTGTGTGTGTGTGCGCGCGTGTGCTTATGTTTGTGTGTGGTTCCGTCCCGTTTTTGAAACCGCTGTGCAAGGTCACGTGCTATCCTTTATTTGTTAAGATATAGAGCTAGAGTACTTCATTTAGACGCATCTACATATACGTGGACAGCAACATTCTTCCTTCGCATTTAATATCCTTTAAGATA
>OMKY01251062.1:3664-17992 GCA_900302395.1 Bregmaceros cantori | reverse complement strand
GCGGGACAAAATGACTCCCACCAGTGCATAAAAACGCCTAAAAATACTGGACAGGAAAAACCTTATGGACCACCACTGTAAGATTCTTGAGAAACATAATCTCCCTCCAAAACATCTTGGAACTAGCAAACATTACCCTGGTACACAAAATCCTAACTGGGGCAGCCCCCGGACCGCTAGACAAACTCCTCAGCAGAACCAACAGCAATCTAAGAAGCGGCTCACAGGGTAACTGCGTCTTACCAAGTAAAAATACCACATTCGGACAAAACTACATCGCCTTCGCCGGCCCAAAACTCTGGAACAGTCTGCCGCATGGGATAAAAACTATGAATCCTCAGAGCTTTGTTGAATCCATCAAACAGCTACTCCTAAGCAAGCAAGTCTGCCAACACTAGCTTCCAGCCCGCCCTGCTTCTCTCCATATCGCTCGCACTGCTACGGCCAAGCAAAAATAAAAAATAAAATAAAAAACAATGACATGAACCCCCCTCCCCCATCCTTCTCCCCATCCGTTTTTTAAATTTGATTCAACTGGCTCAACCTGTCTCAACTTGATAAAGAGAAAGAAGGCCCCAAGTAAGTCGACCGAAGGCTTAAAGTAAGTAGTAAGGTTATGAAGGCCTATAGAGAAGGGAAGGTAACAGAGGACTTCTGCAGGGTTAAATCTACGGTGAATGTAGTTTCGGGGGGCGAAGCCCCCGAAGGCCCTTTGAGTGAAAAATAGGCGTCGGCGCGGTTGTCGCAATTAGTGAGGTGACCACGTGGTACGTGGGTGACGGCCCACACCTAGCAGAGATGGCCCCATAGCATGCTAGGGATAGATTTTGATCACATGAGGTGATGGTAGGGACAGTTGGCGTCTCTGTGAACAGGCAAGGCAGTTATAGAAGTGGTAACTAGGATAAGACTTTGAAGGTATGATATAGACAAGAAGGTGAGAAATGTCAAAAACAACTTTAAGAAGGTAATAGTTATGAAGTTTAGTACGTTGGTTGATGTGCATGTACATTTTAAAGTGCAGTTAGATTTACACTTTTAACTGTAGCCCTAGCTAGAATCAAGTTGTTAACTGGTTCAACTTGTTTTAACTTGTCTTAACCAGTTTCTACTTTGTTTAGGTCCCTCCCGGAGTTTGCAAACTCCACTCACGGACATCCGGGTGAAATATATTAACTCTGCTAAGCCCATTTTGTACAACCATCTTCTCATGTCGCATATCTTATGCTGAAATGTTAAATGGCTCTGTACTGTCTGTCCTAAAATAAAATTCATTCATTCATTCATTCATTCAGTGTTTCGCACGTAAACTCGTCTATTGAATCATCATTATTTTCAGCTTTTTTTGTGCTGATGCAACCAACTATTGGTGTACGAAAAAGTGCTAATAAATGATAATTTCTAAAAATACAAAATAGTAAATAAGCAGTAATATGAGGGAAATCTTTAAAATATTCTGATATGAATGCATTGTAATGCATAATAACTTAGAGTAAGTAACTTAATTGTGAACATTTGTTGACTGTCCCTCCATATGAATATTTTGGTGATTTATTTTTTGCAAGGGGGAAAAAACTGATAATTTGACTAATTGTTTTAATAATCAGTATCTAATCGACTATTGAAAAAAAAAAAGTATGGAATGACCGGCCAACACATAAAGTCACTGAAAACCGGGACAAAAACATTTTAAACCAAAGCCATTTTAAAGTTAGCACACTTAAGTTAGGAATGCACGGTGTATCTAATTAGGGTCTGAAAGGTTAATTGTAAGCTCTTTAAAAATTGTTTTTCTTCCTTGATTTTAATTAGGATTTTATTTAGGCTATCTGTCAACAAAGAATCAAAAAAGCAAAAAAAAAAATTATAACTTTAAAATTGTCAGCTATAAACTTAAGCGATAGGATTAGCTGGGAAACTGGGATGAAGAGTTGGGGGTGACATTGCAGAAAAGCCGGATAGGGCATGATAACCTGCGACACTGCGCGACCAATGTCTGGGGGGCACGCTGTATAACGACTCTGCTACCGCGTCCCCCTTTCAGCTGACTATTTCAATATTTTTAGTTCTTTTAGGTCTCTGTGGTCCTGCACAGACTACTAAAGCACCTATGACTCAAGTTACCCCACGGACAACCAGGTGAAATAAAGCAATTCCGCTATATTAAGCTCATTATGTTCAACCATCTTCTCATGTTTAATGGATGTGTACTGGTTGTCCTAAAAGAAATTTAATTGATTCATTATTGAAAGAACCGTTGCAGCCCTTATTTTGGACAGTCCAATGGAAGTTACCGAGGCAAAAGTCTGACGGAATTGTGCAATTCTCACGTAATAGAATTGGTTTGCCATACAAATAAGGTGCACGGGGGTGCAGTGGTTAGCACTGCTACCTCACAGCAAGAAGGTCCTGCGTTCGAATCCCACCCCGCCCAGGTGGCGTTAACATGTTCTCCCAGTGTCGCCATTGGTTTCCTCCGGGCTCTCCCGTTTGCCCCTCCACTAAAAAGCATGTTCTAGTTAACCTGCTCCAAACAGTGGCACTGGCTCAGAATATTGGAGTCTCGGTGAAGAATGTCACTGTACATGTGTGACTATATAAAGTACCTTTAAATAAATTGGTCCAGTTGATCTTACACACACATGCTGATACATGAGCATGTTACACTGTGAAGCGCAGCCATATGTTCGACAAAAGCATTCCACACACTTTCTCTCTGTAAATATGATACGCACCAGAGGTTTAATGAGTTGTTTTCAGCATTGTCTCTTTAAATGCTTGTAGATAATGTCTTCGGTGTTTGGATGGATTATAGCGATTCACTTCCACGGGCAGTAATGTTTGTTTAAAATATCCACAATATCTATTGTACAAAAAGGACTTTATTTTTCAAAATAAAACACTGCTTCTGCACATGATGGGGAACACCACTTACAGTGTCATAATGAGTAACGTTTGCAAGGGGCAGAGATGGCCAAAGAGGATGTTGTTGTTGTTGTTGTACAAACAAATGGCATAACTAGAAGCACTCAGAGATTGCAAACTAACGGCGTAGTGGTCCAGAAACATAGTACTGTTAGTGCTAGCAGTAGTCTAGTCACGTGACCGCACAGCGATCTCTCGGTAAGTTGGTGATTAAGTATGATTATGTTACTTAAAGGCTACAGAAATGCACCAAAATTGAATCACGTTTTTCTTTTGCCATTTCCAACAACTCTGCAAAATTTAATTCAGATCCGTGCACAACTTTTTCCTTTACCTCTAACAGGGTTCCTGCAGATCCTCAAAAAACCTTAGAAGACATTACATTTATAATTCTAAAAATAAGCCCTTATAAAGCATCTAAAAAAAGTTTTGACCTGGCAGAGTGGTTAGAGAGCGCGACCCCCAGGCGGAGCATACCCTCACCGGCTTTTCTGAAATGTCTCTCCCCAACTCTTCATCCCAGTTTCCAAGTTATATCCCTCAATAAAGAATGGAAAACGGTGTTTGCACCCAAAAAAATAACTTTGGGGGGAAAAAAACATGAGATGTCAAAATGAAAGTTTTACAGTGGAACAAGTCATGTTTTATGTTTCATGAACAGTTATTTGGAATTCTTGATGGTGATCCCCGATGTATGTCCATAACCATTCCACTGGACCAAAAGCCTTTCATGAACATAGCAGAATCCTTCCTTGGAATCACTGATGGTTATCTGTCAATTGTGTTTTATTGAGGATCCTTGATGTACTGAACAGAACACATCATTTTATGTACAGTTCAACTCTGGAAAGTGCTGTACCAAAAAGTAATGTTCAATGTTAAAATAAACAATCTGGGGATCTAATGCGTTCCCATTCTTGTTACTGGCGTACAACTCGCAGCATCCCAGAAAAAATAACTTTCAAACAGTAAATCTGTGTAAAATTGTCCCAAACAATTTCAATTGATGTGTTTGTCTATTTTTCCATTTCTTAATTTTGGTTTGTCGAGTTGGTCTTGAATTTAATTTCAAATGGCACTAAAGAGATCTTTAAAAGTTTTAAATTCAACCTGCCTTAAGCTCTAGGAAACTAATCTGCATCACAGATATAATGGTGTTGCGTGGACGGCCGACCCCTCCCGTGCATTTCGGCAGATCCGTTATGACATCACAGTCAGTGGTAGAGACTGAGGTTCACGTATTTATTGATGCTTCTAGTGACGCCACAATTCCAACATTGATTTTGGCGTATTGTTTGATGTGATGTAAAGTTTGAATCACAAAACGATTTAATTATTTTGTTAGAGTTAGGTTAGTGTTAAGTTAAGGGTTAGGTTCAGGGGTTAGGTTTAGGGCTCTGATTAGTGTTAGGGTTTTGGAGCATTATGGTTAGGGCTATGGTTAGGGTTTTGGAGGGACCCTAACAATATAAGCAGATTGTTTTTTGGAATTGCACTTTGACTCTTTCTGTCAGAAGAGAAGTGTCGGAACAATGAGGTGCTTCTAGTGCGTTTCGGGGATATTCCTTTAGCAGCTGGCACCGACTGCATCATCATAGTTCACTTTCTCCGCTTGTAGCAGCTGTTATGGGGTCGTGCACATGGACTTTGTGACCCGCACGTGCTGCTCTCATGATTAAAAATGCTTTGCAAATATCACCTACTTCACCTCTTAATAGCATGCAGCGTCATTAAAAGTTTGCTGTTTCGAGTGTACGTGCTGCCATTAAAGTGCCAACAACGTCGTCTTAGGATTGTGTTACGTTGAATGCTGCCAATTAGGCAATGAGAAATGCTAATCACAACTTGATTACAGGGTTTGCAATTAATTTAATTGCATGTTAACGCATTCTTTGACAATATAAAGATTACCTATTTTTCAGAGGTGGAAAGAGTAAAAAAATATGTTACTCTGTGCGTCCGACAGAGATTGGTCACTGATATATATCAGCCGATTAAATTCAAACAAAAAAGTAGGGCAGCACGGTGGCGCAGTGGTTAGCATTGCTGCCACACAGCTAGAAGGTCCTGGGGTCGAATCCCAACTCGGACAGGTCCTTTCTGTGTGGAGTTTACATGTTCTCCCCGTGTCTGCGTGGGTTTCCTCCGGGCACTCCGGTTTCCCCCACCACCAAAAAAACATGTTCTAGTTAACCTACTCCAGTCAGTGCCCTTGGCCAAGGTACTGGCTCAGAATCTGGAGTTGGCCCCCGGGCACTGCGCACGCGGCTGCCCACTGCTCCTCAGGGATGGGTTAACTGCGGATGATGAATTTCACTGTATCTATGATTAAATAAAGTACGTTTACCTTTATGTGTGAGTTGTCTTCTTTTTTTGTCTTTTTTGTTTCTTCTATGTTTGTTCTTGTTCGGGTGTTTAATTCAGCTATTTAAAAAAAACAGGTTACCACTGGTCTTTGCATAACGGTACTGCTTCTGCTTTGGTGGCCTGTGCTTGTAAGTGCATTTCCCTTTTTGCTAAAATAATAAAAAAATTTTAAACATTACAGCATGTAATGTTTAAAAAATTGTTGTTGCTGATATGCAACAGTTGCATATCGGCACTTGCTCACTCTATCATCGAGCCAAAAAAACAAAAAAGAATAATCACTTAGCTAAATAACTCTCCAAAACCCCTGCAGCAATTTATTAAAAAAAATAAAAACCTTTGATAAAATCTGACTTACCCCTTATATGCTGAGGACTCATTGGGTCCACTTTGATATCACAAAGGTGTTTCTTTTTAAAAGATTCCCCACATTGTGTATATCATTTTGCATCATTTTGCACGTGTGTCTTGGCAGACTTGACGCAGCACAGAAAAACATTGCACAGAACAGACAAAAGCAATACTCAGAGAGCACCCTTGAACTGCGATGCGCTTAATTGGCGCTTTGTGCGCAGGCAAATGTTTGTGTGAACGTGACACTAACAGCATCAAACGCAGCGAACATATGGCAAACACACACGCAAACAAAGTTTTCATTAATCCGAGCAGCAGCTAATGTCAAACTAATCACACGCAATCACACACACACTCGCCCACCCATGCTCACAATAACAGAATCAAAAAACAGCCAACGCATGAGGAGAACAAATGTGTTTGCTGTATCGATAAGAATCAGGTGCATTCATCTTCATGAATCCGAGCAGCAGCCTATTTGACGAGAATACAACAATCTCACAAACACTTCTGCACTCACTTTCACGCTCACACGCACAACCACATATGGACGCCAGTATTTTGGGTTTGCGTTAAAGGAGTATTAGCAGTGGTGTAGTGCAGATTTTCAAAGTGGGGGTACGCGATTTGTGGCGTCATCGATTGTGTGTTGTTTTTTTAAGCCACGGATAAAGCTCCTTTTTGTTTCTCCACATTTCTTTGTGCCATGTTCATCATTCATCACTGGCACGTCTGCCAAGAGGTGTCCTCGTTTTTCTTTCGTACTCTAAAGTGTTACTACTTACAATATATAAGTTAAAGTTAGTGAGTGTTTTAATGCGAATTCCCTCTACTGGGGATTCTATTAACATACACCACTGATTGGCAACACAACACACACACACACAATTCAAAGTCTCATTTCCTCTCCATATCACAAAACTCTCATTTACATTCAGCAGCACTCATCCTCCAGCCCAAAACAACAAGCAGTGTTCATTACACTGCCGTTTGGAGTGTCGTTCAGTGTATCCACAGCTTACGGCTGGATTTTTATCCCTACACCAATGCTGGCCTTTGCGCTTTATTAGCTGAATATTACTTGTAATGAGCTTAAAGTCTGCCAGCGCCGACAGCAGAATATATCTTGTGTGTACAGGCCGGGGTCAGCCTCGCCATCCAGTCTAATGGAAGGGCCGAACAGGTTCAAGCTAATACTTTTTACCGTGCTGCAAGGAGTGTCCAAGGTAATTAATAATTGCAAGTGAGGAAGGGAGAGCGTTGCATTCTTTGTGGGGCGTGCTGAACGGTGCGTGCCGCTGATTATGCCCGCTGTCTGTATCCATGGTGCGGGAATCAGACGTTCCCTGTGCAAGCTAATCGCATGCAATTCCTGTGATTCAACCATGTTCCGGTTTGCTGCCACTAAGCCTGTCACAATATTCTATACACCAATTCATCGTTTAATAACTTTTAAAAGCACAATACGTTTTCTGATCACAATATGTGAAGAAAAATTGGCCTACTTCTTTGTTTCCTTGTCACTCCCACCCTTTCTCTAACTAACTGAATGATGTGTTAATAATGAAGAATTATCAAAATTATCTGATACCATGTCTTCCCAGAGCTATCTTTCAATACCATTTAAACCATCTATCTAGTCGGCGGAGAACGAAGGGCGCTGCACAGGTCAAAGGTGCATCCAGAATGCTCGTTCGTTCTGATTAATTCAGGAAGAAGCACATTGATATATAGAAAACATGAACTCAGGCTTTCAGCCAATCACAGAGTAGAAACATCATCACAGCACATTGAACATCCAATTAGAACACAGCATGATTTGAAGGACTGTATGGTAAACCAATAGGATTGCATGATTAATGGGCGATCAAGGAAAGTGAGATAGTTTCCAACCAATCATTGAGACTTTGGTAGTGCTACAGAGGGAGAGAGAGAGCGGCGAGAAGGTTTCGTTTTCCAAACTGAACTTGCTAGCATGTAGACAGACCTCCATTGTTAAATGCAGGTGTCTGCGAGCTAGAGGAATTTGGGAGTTTAGCACTATGGCTTACAGCTGACAAGGCAGAACCACTCAATATGAACTGTTTGTCAAACTCGTGGTCGAAGAGCCAAAATGGCTATTAGAAAATATATTTTTATGTATAACTATAATATTTCTGACATGTGTGCATTGATGCTTAAACGTTGATGCACTTTCAGCGCAGAAATTTCAGAAATGTCAGCGCAGTACTCGCTGAAAAGGAAGTTTGTCGCAGGAACATAGGGCATGTTCAAACATGACATGCCAATTTAGCAAGGGTCGGTTCTGGCTAAATTCGTTTGATTTGTGTTTGTGTTTAGACTGCCTGTTTCCCAACCGAGACATATTTGTGAACAAAGGCATAAGTGTGGAGTATGGGTGTCATGTTCAAGCAACTGAAAGAAATTCCTTATTATTTCATTAAAATCACATTAATTGACATTTGAAAGGGTATTTGCATTATTCTTGCATTTTTATCTAATCGTTATTATATGTTCAAAGGCCCCGGGAATGACAATGTTATCCATTATCATCATAATTTCTTGGCCAATTTATCGTCTTGTCATTGTGACCTACCTGCCACTAAACACTGCTGGCTTATACTTTGCATCAAAACTTTATGTAGACCAGGCCTGTCTAACATAGCAATATCTGCTATTTTTCACTGAAGGAAACTGATGTTGTAAATGTACCCACTGGATGTCGCAATAGCAACTCAAGCAAACTGTTCCTATTGGGGGGCAGAGTAGTAGTAAAGTATTTTTACACAAACAATGTGCTGATGAAACATGGTTCTGAAAAGTCATCGTTTTGCAGCAAAGTGGGTGCAGTCGTAGGTGCATCTTGCCAACAACACTATAACACAAACATTCTCCAAATATTTTCATGTAACTGACCCAGCACAACAATAGACGGGTTTACGTGCGAAACACTGGTGGGAGTCATTTTGTCCCGCCGTTCTTAAGGTCACTTCCGGTGCCTTATTGTTACCTATGCTGACTGTGGTACTGGACCGAGGTCCGAACACACAAAACGCACGCCAGTTCAAAATCCAACCACTAGATGTCGGTCTGTGACCAGTTACACATCACACCACCCCCCGAGTGGTCACATGTTCTTCTGGACCAATAGGCTGGCTGCTTCTACTAGTTATTCCAAAAGGAATGAGAAAATGGAACGAGTTGCACTGATTATTAAATCATGCGTTTGTGGGTCACAGATCCACACAAGAGCATTTGGGTGTGGAATAGCACACCGAAAGTTACCACCATCCTTTTAAAATAACAGGCAGATGTTGTAAAATAGTCCAAGACACGTCTAAACAAATGGCACCGGACATTCAGAGACCGGAAGTACCCGCCGAACACGTCTATAACATAAGGGTTAAGGCGTTGTCCGAAACAAAGCCTCATCTTTTTTCTTTTTTAACATGTCTACGAGAGCAGCATCAAGCTCCTCCGCGGGACCAGTCTCCCCCCAATGCCTCACAGCAGTCTACGAGAGCTAACAGCCCCCTCTGTGTTCACACCTGCCTCATAACCATAAGTTGCTGGTTAACGCTTGTGTGTCTGTGTGCATGAAGACATGTATTGCACTCGCCCCTTAGAATCTGTCTGACCTCCTCATGACGCTGGCCCCCTCTTCACCCCCCAGATTAAACTAAAGACATTTGGTGATACAGCCTCTGCTGTTGCTGCCCCCACCTTCTGGGACTCCCTTCCTGTTGAAATTCACTATTCTCTTTCTCTGGACAAAACACATTTTCCCTTGCTTTCTCTAAATAAATAGCTACCTTACAGATATCCCAGTTATTTTTCATGCTTTTTCTCTTTTTTTTCCTCATCAGTTTCTTTTGAAAGGCGCTGTTTTAATCTAGGGTCTTATCATCATTATTATTATTATTATTATTATTTTTGTTGACTTAAGAGAGTACAAATGCTTAAGTACTCTACTTACATACATCTTCCAAGTAACCAGTACTTTTAGAAGTATGTATTTGTCTGACAAATTTATATTTGTACTCAGTTTCAACACAAATATCAGCACTTTCTACTCCCTTCAAAGGATCCTGCCTTACATGATGGTTTCATAAATTTATAAAAAAAAAAAAAGCCAGGTTCCATGCCAAAAGCACCAGCTCTGAGCCCTGGTGCTTATGACATCAGAAAGTCTCGGCGTGATTGAATTTCTGGTGATTTACATAGTAACGCTGTTCCATGATGAATTGTCTCACATGTTGGTTGGATTTCATTATCATTTTCCCAGCCAGAACAACATGTCCATAATTCAGCATTAATGACAAGACACGCAGAGCCCGGCCCCTCTCTCACAAACCCGGCACGCATCATTCAATCATTCCACGCTAATTCATAGCTCCATTATGCTTCCATTATGCTTCCTTCCTGACACCTGACACAATGGAGGTGTAACAATTAGCTAGCTGAGCCATGTATCGTGCATTCCAATCGCGCACAGCGCAAAACTGCTGCCACGCTCTTCAGCATCTCTTCTGTGTGTCCGCATGCAGAAAATGTGAAGTCAATTCTCTGTAGCTACAAGTTAATCATTAAAAAATGTAATCAGGGGCTGGCTCCACGGCTTGAAAACAAAATTATTTTTCGAACGTTCCGTTCTGAACGGTTCAGCTAGGCCTATCTTTAACGTTTTTGTTCTTAAAGTTCCTAATTTTTGTGAAATATTACATTTTTTCATATAGTTTATACAAAATATATTTGGTGGACTTTCAAACTTCAGTGCAACTGTATTAATGTGAAAACCGGATTTAAAATGTCATTACATTCGCTTCCTCGTCTGTCTACAAGATGGAGCCCCAGATGCATGGGGCTTGATATCTGACAGTGAAAGAGGACAGAAATAGTCTCCCAGACATAGGATATGCTAAAATATATAAAGAACAGGAAAAAAAAAACCTTCTTAACCGGTTTAGTGGATTTCATAATGTTCCGTTTCTGTTCCAGAACATTTGAAGAAATATTTTTTCATTTCCGTTTCCGCTCTTCGTAAAATTCAGTAAATTTACGTTTGTTTTCGGTTTTCGTTTTCGTTCCTTGAGGCGGTTCGGAGCCCTGGCTGGCTCTGTGGCGCACGGGGTAAGACATCCAGAACACGTGCGGTGCCTGTGACTTATTTCACAGGTATGGGCAGCGTTGCAACCTTTCTGCAATGCCTTCCCCGATCTCTCTCGTCCCACTTTCACAACTAACCAGCTAATCAATCAAACCCGTCAACAAAGTGGAAAAATGGCATGTACGCAAAAAATATATACATACAAGTACAGTGAAATGTACCCTCCACATTAAATCCATCCCTGAGGAGCAGTGAGCAGCTGCAAGTAATTTTTTTAAATGTGATTTTTATTGACAGGGAGGATGAGAGTGCGGGGACAAGCGGACATGCAGTATATGACCGTGGGGGAAGCGATTTCACGGCATACAAGCAGAGACCATCATCGCTGAAGAACAAGCAGGATTCAGGGCCGGACTCAGCACACCAGCGCAAATCTTTAACCTTAGAGTACTGTGTGAAAAATATCTCCAGCATCAACAAGACCTCTACCATGTGTTCATAGACTTCAAGACAGCATTTGACAGGGTGTGGCACGCAGCCTGTTGGGAAACCATGACTGTTACAAGTCAGCGGGGACAGCTGGACGAACGGCGTGCATCGTCCGCGGAGCCTCCAGCGTCGCCAGCTGCCCCGCGTCAACAATCAACAGTCCAATTTAAGGCAGCATCCGACCCCGGAGAGATGCGGCCCCAAAGTCTCAGAACAGGTCAGTCTGCCTGACTGAGCACGTCACGTCTCAGCTTGATATAATGACGAAGTCTCGCTAGATATCCGTTCTGCTGTTAAATGCGCATTGCTTCAATTCAATAGGTTGACGAGACCTCACTGAATATCTGTTCTGCTCACCTGGTTCCAATCTTTCCCGACTGCAGAGTGACCCCCAGGAGCCTCCAACCGTACCTGGTCCAGCCCCGGTGGACACTGATCATGAGATGAGTACTGTTTCTGACGATGACGCCACCAACGAGCATTAGATAGAGCCTGTTAGCTTCACGTCGACCCCTAAAGGGTCTCCTTCATATAAAAGGACAAAACCTTTTGAGTTGTTAATAAAGGGTTGTGACAATGACAAAATATAACATCAGCGCCAACATGATCAAATTCATAGAAGAACTCTACAGCAAGGCCACCAGCACCATCCATTTCAACAGCAACATCGGGGGAGTGGTTCAGGACCACAATCGGGGTGAGACAAGGGTGCCTACTCGCGCGGACCCTCCTCAGCATCTTTTTTGAGAGAATCATGGAAGACGCCCTTGATCAGTTCAAAGGGTCAGGGACCATTGGCGGCAGTACAATCACAAACCAACGATTTGCAGATGACATCAATGGGCTAGCAGTAAGCAAAGAGGAACACCAAAAGTATCACCAACAA
Organism: Bregmaceros cantori; assembly: GCA_900302395.1. NCBI lineage: Eukaryota > Metazoa > Chordata > Actinopteri > Gadiformes > Bregmacerotidae > Bregmaceros > Bregmaceros cantori. The sequence continues at coordinate 5,864 of OMKY01251062.1, read as the reverse complement.
GATCAGAGTCAGTGGTCATCAACTAGAAGTCAGTCATTTTAAGTACCTTGGAGCCATTTTTACAGACCAAGCGTCACAACCTCGCCGGCATCTCATCTAGAGAACACATCACCAACAAAGAAGTGAAAGCCAGAATAAAACAAGCCACCGGAACATACGAAGATCTACTATTCAGAGTCAAAAAACGTGACACGAGATCCCAAGGACTCTCAAAAACAATCCTTCAAGGCACAGTGCCAGGTGGAAGGAGGAGAGGAAGACAGAGAAAGCGATGAGAAGATAACATCCAAGAGTGGACATGTTGCAGACTGAGTGAAACCATCTGGGTGGCCAAGGACAGAGAGAGATGAAGAGAGCTGGTTGCAAAGTCTTCAGTGGCGCCCCAACAGTCAGCCAGACTACGGGAGATAATGATGATGAACTTCAATGTCTTGCCCAAGGACACTTTGGCAGGGCGAGTGTCGGAGCCGGGATTACAACCACCAACCTTTGGGTCTTCAACCCGACGCCACTCTACAAGCTACAGCTACACCAACACAGAGTTTCTGAATAGACAAGTTCAGTGGGCAGTTCCGGTGAAAACCCATTTGACATTTTTAATGAAAAAACAAGAGTGTGTCTGGAACAATTTTTATACAGCTTAATTGATTAATCTGTGGTGGTATATTTCTAAGGACAAAATATGTATATTTGCCTCCTAACATTGTGCTTCATCAATAAAGTTGAATTGAATGAAAAAAAAGAAGAAGAAATTAAAACAAACAATTGCTCAAACCAGCATGTGAGTGAAAAAGACAACAGCTGCTGGGACATCTGTCACAGCTCCCTTCAAGATAAGAAGATTCTACACCCAGGTGGCGCGAGTGGCGTGACAGCAGTATGTGGCCGCCCCGTAACCGAGACCGACGCAGCAAGGAGAAGGGTTCTTCTAAGGTGCCATTCCAGAACATTCTCCTCGGACAGCACTACAATACAGCAAGCACAATAGGCGGGTCACACTCCTGGTGAGTCTCTGTCGCGAAGATCCACCACCACTGCACAGCCCCCACCCGCGGGGCGGGTGGATTTTGGGGGAAATTACTGCTGGACTGAAGCAAGAGCTGAATGCAAACCAAACCGTCCATCTCTCAATCTACAGTGAAGGAGGAGTAATGGACGTTTAAAGGTTTGAAGGTGTAAAAAACATAGAATAGTACTAGGCTGGGCTGCACGAAAGAACTGTTGTTGCTAAAAACGTGAGATATTAGTAATGTTTTCGCAATGAGTCAAGGATGGCCGAATATACACTGGATAATTTTCCCTATAATTTTCGCATATAGTACATGCATGCAATAATAATACCAGCTGGCCGTCTGCACTCCGCACCGCAGACAACAAGGTCAATGAGATTTTTCTTGTTACTATTTACCAGACAGCCTTTTGGCTCGCCTTCGGCCACATCAGAACATCAACATATAGTGTCAGTAGTGTTATGCCTTCAATGCATCAATAGGGCTGTTGCATGGTGGCGTCACGACTTGAGGGCGTTATGACATTTGGAGGTATCATCGCAGTCAGATGAACAGGCCAAGAGTGATATTCGTATCACAACAACAAATTTGGCTTCCAAATAATTAAATTGAACGGTTGGGAGCAAAGCCCGGAATGAGCGTTAACTTAGCGTAGCATCTTGGCCGTCTGCCGCTACGACTTCACCAGTGGCGAACCATGAGCATTACACCTGGGCCTTAACCTCAGCCCTCACTGCCAAAAAAAGTAATGTTTGCGGGAAAAAAATTTGCAATGAGTTGAAAGTGAAGAGCAGCCATTTAAGAATGACTAAGGTATTATTATTATTATTATTAAGGTATTCAAAAGTAGTCCCTCCCAATCCTAAACATTTAAAAAAAAGCGCAAATGCATGTAAAACATTTTTTAAACAAAGTGCTCCCGGTGAGATTCGAACCCAGGACGCTCAGCTTCGAAGCTGACATGCGCAATACCGCTACGCCATTCAGACTGAGGAGCGGCCTGACCGAGAACCTTAGCCGACCTTAGAACTGAAACGCGTACAATCGTGGAAAGACAACTTTATCCATAAAACTTTCTACACACAGGCTTATTTCATTAGGAATACAATGTGGGAATATATAATGTTGACAATTTTATTGATAAACATTGCACATTAACTAATGTACAGTTGTGCAGCAGGGGTTTGAAA
>OMKY01251061.1:0-15908 GCA_900302395.1 Bregmaceros cantori | reverse complement strand
GAGAGAGAGAGAGACGAGAGAGAGAGAAAGCCCGAGAGAGCGTCCGAGAGCCCCACAGTTCCCAACGGGTGTCGCTAAAGGCCAAGTTAATGTAACTAGTACTTTTTACTGACATTTCAGTGAAAAGTACTTATTTTTCACCTCAAATGTACTCGAGTAAAAGTAAAAAGTAACTTCGAAAAATGTACTCCAAAAGTAAAAAAGTACACCAAAAAATTGTAACAGAGTAAATGTAATGCGTTACTGCCCATCTCTGAGTACCACTGACTTGTATAGAACTCTTACAAAAATGTTGAAATGAAATGTTAAAGTTAAAAACTACTCAAGGTTATGATGTATCTTGATATTCTATGTTGTTTAGAGTAGATGTGTACAATATTAGTTGGACCGTCAAACGTCAATGCAAATTGAGTTGCCGATACCATGAACCGATACCGCTAGTGTGAAACGAGGATGTATCGGTGAGTACTCTGTATCGGTGAGTATTGAAATGATTGTTTCAAAATCGGTGCATTCCCATACGCACTTCAGAGTCCCCCATCCATAATGGTCATTTCAATTGCATTCCACAATCTGAATAAAACCTAGTCCTCGCCATCTTCAACGTTAGCGTTGAAGGATTCATCATTATCGCTCCCGTAGTCTGGCTGACCATTGGGGTGCCACTGAAGTCTTTGTCCCGCTGTATCTCTCTCTGTCCTCGGCCATTTGTATGATGTCCCTCAGCCTGCAACTTGTCCACTCTTGGATGTTCTCATCGCAAAGATTTCAGATTTGATTTTTCACAAAATTCATTAATTTAGTGACCTGCAAACAGGTCAATATTTTTTATGCCGTTTTCTTATTTGCTGTAACTACTCATTATCATCATCCCTAAAATGTCAGATTCGATTTGGAGTTATATTTTATTTTTATTATTTATTTCTTAGAATAATTATTTCACCACTCAAAATTTTTATTTTGCAAGACCTCACTCTTGGGTATACGAATAATATAATTGCACTTCTATACATATATGCTTTCGTAAATAGTATTGAATATAACTTATTTTTTTTGCACAGCCTGACAATTCGGTTTCCATAGCCGTTACTTCTTTTTGTAGACGTTTTAATTGGCAAATTAAACATTGACAGCATAAAACGTGGCTTGACGCTGTCAAGCATTGTCTAATGTAATCGTAGATAAATAAATACATTACCGTGGACGCTTACTTGTCCTGTGTTCACTCCCGCCTCCTTTCTCGTTGATGGGCGTCTGACGTGTGAAGTGCGCTCGTTTTAAGAACCTCCGCCAAGTCCGCTCCGCCTCACATTGTGGGGCGGGGACTATTGGTAAAAATAATTGTCTACATTTCCTATTTAAAATCCACCATGTTTTCCGTAGTCCCTACTATCTACAAAAAGCGTTTATTTGGAGGAAGAAATGTGGTGTTTTATGTCGGCTTGCAACGCACAGCGTTTTGTTGTGTTTAGTGTCTTTTTATGGACGTTTAAACGTACAACTGTTCATTGCTATCAACATGTACCATCTAGTGGTCACCAACGGTCACTACAGCTTGTAGTTGGCTAATAGTAATATGACAACATGACATGTATTGGCCACGAATTGCACATCGGTAGACGCTAAATATTCAGCGTCTAGCGATGTGCAATTAGTGGACGATGCATTGGGTCTGGCTTGCCAGGCTATAAAATGTTATGGACACTTCAAGAGATACCAAATTGGACAAAAATGTGCCTTGAGGGCCTAGTGAGCGACTTGAGACGGACAACCCAAATATGGCGACATACTTGACCTACCAAATACAGTCTCTGGAAGAAGCTGGCCCGTGCACATTCTGCTACAAGCGGAGTGAACTATGATGACAGAAATAGAATAATGGCACCAATACTAAGAGCTATATAAAGGACGATGCACCCTTATATTGAATTATCTGTCAGCCCTACAGTAGCACACTTCTGTTTTGTTAAAATATTAATGTAAAACTGGTTTTAAAATGTCCCATTTACTTGGAAACTTGCCATTAGCTCACAACGTAAACAGCCATAATAGGGCTGTTGCACCAGGGTGCAATTTGTTCACCTCTCACTGTACTATATATTTTTTATTGTCTAAATATTTCTCTCTGGCCTCCTTTTTATAGCATGTCTCGGTATACCCCACACCCTTTCTTAGATTTTAATATCTGTATGCTCTGGGCATGCAGTGCGAGTGTAAACAAACTGCACGCTGTTAGCAATATGGCCGTCACGTTACATGCAACAGCCTCATTGTTGCAAACACTCTGTGTTGTGTATTTTGACTGATAAAGTTTGTAGAATCAGCAGATGGAGAGTTTACTAGTGTGACTTTATTGGCCCTGTAAGGAACTGGACACGGATCCTTGTTCACAGATGTTCAGATATTCAACTTCGTGTGCACCACCTGTCAGGTTTAGAGCCAGTTTCAGAAAGGGTTACAACATTCCTACACGATTCCTGTATGAAAATTCCTATCTAAATTACTCAACCGATTTTTATACAGCGCCAAAATCGCAGCCGAAGATCTCTCGAGGCGCTTCACAAAAGTGATTTTGTTTTCAGATTTTAGTTTAAGAAATATAAGAGCTGTTTACATAACTACGTTTTAACCTTGATTGCCCAGTTCTGGACAGTAATTGGGATTGGTTACAGAACTCCTTTAACAGAGGACTGGAGAGAAGAGAGATGAAAGAGGAGATCGAGATTTTCAATGAATCAATCACAATCTCGGCTTAGTTGAAAAACCGTTTTTGATTTGTTGTTATTAATTAATTTTGATTGGTCAACTGAACTCCTTTAACGGAGGACTGGAGAAAAGAGGACATTGAGATTTTCAATCGATCTCTGCCTAGTTGAAAATATACCAACATGTTTTGATTAGTAGTTTTTGTTCATTTGAAATTACTAAATTATAATTGGCAAAGAAAATATGACATATATTTACAAAAAGACATAAAAGACATAACAATGAAATCAAAAAATGTCCCCCTTGGAAGCCGCCCTCAGCCGGGCATCAATTACATTCACAAACACCGGCTCTACACTCCATTCACTTGGACAAAGATGTGCCAGGACGGAGCAGGTTATGTTTTTGGTCGCGTTGGTTTATCCCCAGGATCACTGAAAAAGTTGCGCACGGATCTGGGTGAAATTTTGTAGAGTTGTTGGAAATGACAAACGGAAGAAGTGATTACATTTTGGTGCATTTCTGTAGCCTATGAGTAACATAATCATACTTAATCACCAACTTACCAATAGATCGCTGGACGCTTACCGCGGTCACATGACCAGACTTCGACTCGCAGCGGCCACTGGGAAATGTAGATGGCATGTTCAACGGTGGTGTCAATGGCAATCTACGAGCACTTGTATTGATAATGGGTTGCCACCATCGACGTAGATGCAGCGTGCGCCACACACCCACCCTATATTAGAAATGCCACATTATGAAATCCACAAAACCGGTTTAAAAAGGTTTTTTTTCTGTTCTTTATATATTTGAACATTTGCTATGGTTGAGAGACTATTTCCGGTCATGCATCCATCCAACTTTCACTGTCAGACATCAAGCCCCATGCATGTGGGGCTCCATCTTGTGGACCAGACAAGGAAGTGAATGTAATGGCGTTTTAAACCTGGTTTCACGTCAATACAGTTGAACTGAAGTATGAAATCCCTCCAAATATATCCTGTATAAACTATATCAAAAGAATGAATGAATTTGAAACGATTACTCGATTAATCGGTTAGATATTTTTGCCTGGTAAAAAAAAATCCCCAAAATATTAAGTGACAGAAATGAATCTTGCCAACTTGAAATGTAGTTAATCTTGGTTGATATTGGCAAACAAGTGCACAAACAATTAAGTTTGTTACTCGGACACAAACTCATTACAATTAAAGTATATGCTAATATTTTGATATTAGCATGTACATAGAAAGCCCATTCATGTTTTCGTATCAATAATGTTGGATAATATTTATATTTTGGATTTTCAGAAATGATCAAATGACATCAAATTTGTGTAGAGTGAGAATGGAGGTGGTGGTGTCGTCAAAAAACGACAACAATGATTCAAATTCTTAGCGATCAATCGATTTCGCATTTCTTGTCGATTTGATTTCATAATCGATTAATCGTCTAGTCGTTGCACCCGTGCTAAACTCTGATGGTAACCTATTCTGTGTTTGGAGAGTAACGGCCACACCTGTAGCCAGTGAGATGGGGGTCACACCTGGCCGTGTAACTTATGTAAAGAACTCCCCTTTTCATTGGGCAGCTGATGGAGTGAACTCCCCTCTCGGGGAACACCACACAAATGCCCACCATGTCGTTATACAGCACGTCCCGGTCCCACATCTCCAGGCGCAGCTCATTTCCCAGCTCCACAGAACCAAAGTCATACGTGGCGTTCCACTCTGGATCGTTGTTGTCCATAACGGTTTCCGTCTCTTCGTACAGAGTAGTGTAGGTGATCTTGACGTAGGCGTCAGTCTTCGTGAACGTGTCCGCTCTGAGCCCGGAAGCCCCGTGGATCTCTAATGTCAGTGTGCCTCGACCAGCTCGCAGAGGGCAGCAGTTGTGATCAAGGTTGGGCTTGGGGGAGCAGTTCCTGAAACCCAGATTGTCCTGAATCTGGTTCTCCTTGATGTAGCCACTGACAAAGCTTTTGAGATTCTCCTGGACCTCTGGGTCGTCCACAAGCTGGTGTAGTGGGAAGATGGCATAGGAGACCACGTCTGGGTTGTCGTGGAGGCTCCTCATCCAACTATGGTACGACTCCTGAGGTTGGTGGGAGTTGACAATGTCTGGAAAGTATCTCTCTCCGCCGATGACTTCAATCTTGTGGGTCATGAAGCCCTGGTAGAAACCCATGCCCATTTTGCCCTTGATGAGGTTGTCACATTTGTTGGAGAAGGAGGCGTTGGCCGGCAGGAATCCAAGAGCGATGCGCAGTTCCACGTTGAGACAGTTCTTGATGTCCGTCTCTGAGAAGCCCTGTAGTGTCGCCAAGCACGTTCTGAAGGCTGTGACTTTCCTCACTCGCCCTCCGAGTTGAACCTTTTTCACAGAAGAGACGAGCTCAAATACAAGAAATCGCAATCTACGAGCACTTGTATTGATAATGGGTTGCCACCATCGACGTAGATGCAGCGTGTGCCACACACCCACCCTATATTAGAAATGCCACATTATGAAATGTGTGACTTTCCTCACTCGCCCTCCGAGTTGAACCTTTTTCACAGAAGAGATGAGCTCAAATACAAGAAATCGTGGCCAAGTCTTAAGTCACTTCTTTCTCTGAACATGACGAATGCAGTAGCTCTTTATTGATAAGTCAATCTGGTCAGCTGTTGTTGCATTTTTAATCCCCTGGTCAGCTGCATTAAGGCAATATAATTTATAAGTTTGTGTAGCACTCCTCGGCTTTTTTTACATGTGGCGTTTCATTGCAGTTTTCAACTTTTTCATTCATTCATTTTTCGTTCAATCAACGCACACGTTTTGAATGATTGCAGTGTTGCAATGAAAACCTAATTAAATTCTGAAATTGATATTTATTAGCCTTTTCATTACCAAACATTCTCACTCATGGCCACCAAAAGATTCTTGATTTTTGAATAATATACGATGGCCTGATCTTAGTTAAAAATGCCCAGCCTGGGAGGTGTAGTGGCAGAGTGGTTATAGTGCGGCCCCCAGACCACAAGTTGAGCAGTGCCTGGGATGCTTTTCCATCCCAGTTTCCGATTTAATTCTGTCACTATCTCTCTCAATAAAGAATGAAAAATGGCGCTTGCGTAAAAAAAAAATGCCTTCAATAATCTCCCCAGTTGTATACGACGGTTAGTTGTTGTTGAAGTGCTACTGTTTGCTGGATGAAAGGGAACTATACTTTGGATTTGCAGCGAATATTCCAACAAAACAGCACAATATTTGTTAGATATTCCAACATAATTGAACGAGACAACTGTGAAACTGAACGATTAAAGAAATGGTGAAAGAAAATTGACATCTTGTTCAAACGACTACCGTATTATAGGAAAAACACACGCTTCCCGGTTCACTGACCTGATGAATGTAGTGGGTTCCGTAGGTGTCGATGAGTCTTTTGTACAGTAGTTTGCTTTGGGGAGAAGTGATACTGCGTGGAAGTCGTTTCAGGTGCTTTATGAACTCTGGGCTGAGCTGAGGGTGGTCGGCGAGTCTGTAGCTGAGGAAGTGAAACAAATTGCAATTGTGAAGGACAGCTCCCATGTACTGTATGATGAATACATCCTGCTAAATTCAGGGAGGAGGTATAGGCTCCCTCGGCAGGATGGTGAGAGGATAGGGGTGTACCTCTGTTTTTATATAAATCTGTTTTTGATCTTATTTCTAGCTTTTAATCCACCAGTCTGTTGTGCACTGTATGGTTGATGGTTTTTTTTATGTTTCTTTTGCAACAGCGAACCTTGGGCTCCGAAATGAATTTCTCCGGATTGGAGACTAATAAAAGAACCCTTGACCTTGTGGGTTGCTTTTAGTTTGGGTAGGAAAAGAGACACAGAGGGGAGAGATTGCTTATCTGTGGCATAGGGGTTTAGGGTTAGGATAGGGGTTAGGATTAGGCCTGAACCCCTAACCATACTCTGACTAAACGCCCCATAACTTCAGAACATCGGGATTTCGGAACATAGGGTACAAACCATTGACCCAAGGTAGTGAAATACATTAATGTCTTTGTGTAAAGTTGCCAACAAAGCATTGGCAAGAACACACTCAACTCTCAACTCAACAGATTTTTATATAGCGCCAAAATCGCAGCCGAAGCTGCCTCAAGGCGCTTCACAAAAGTGATTACGTTTTTAGAATTAGATTCAAGGAGTATAGCAGCTCTTTACCTAACTACCCCCCCAACCTTAATTTCGCAGTTAAGGACAGTAATTTGGGGTTGTTTACAGAACTCCTTTAACGGAGGACTGGAGAGAAGAGAGAAGAAAGAAGAAAAAGGAGATCAAGACTTTCAGTCAGTCTTGATCTCGGCCTAGTTGAAAATCGTTAATGTTGATGTGTTTTGACAGAACTCCTTTAACGGAGGACTGGAGAGAAGAGGAGAATTGAAATTTTCACTCAATCTCAATCTCGGCCTAGTTGAAGAAACACACTCTTTTTGAAGAGAGGGGGTGGTGGGGAGCACCTGTAGTGGGTGCAGGTGATCTCGTGGATGGCGAACAGGGCTTTGTCCAGGCTGTGTTGTGACCGTGCAAATTTGGCCATGTCTGAGCGGCTTCCGCCCAGCAGGCCTTTGCCCATGTCCTCCACGTTGAGCCCCACCGACCAGTCGTTGCTGACCAGCGAGCTGGAGCTCCGTAGCAGCGAGTCCACAGAGTAGTGCAGAGCGCTGGACAGTTGCTTGCTGCAGCGGCTGGCCGTGCGCCAGTCCACCACGGTAGCAGGGAGGCGCTCCTCCTGCACGGGGCATTTGAGTTTACTAGTGCGTAGAAGATGTGACGTTCGTTTGGTGTATATACGTAGCGCGGCAAACCAGAACGAATGAATTGCCGGCATCGCACGCGACTAGAGCGATCGTTTGGTCCGGATTAAGCAGGCTCGAAAAAAGTGACAGTCAAATTGAAGTTATCAAATTACAGCGCAGTAGGAGTGACATGTGGCATGAAGGCCCATGTCTCGATTTCAAATAAGGCCCGCCTTAACGGGGAGCTAACAATCTCATTTGTCTGCCTGGTTGGTCCAGACCCACTGGACCGTCTAGTCGCGTGCGATGCGTGAACGACTCATTGGTTGTGGCTTGCCAGACGTGGAAGTGGATGGCAGCTATAAGAGACGCTGAGATAATGGTTAGGTCTATCCTTCAGTAAAACGGGTAATGAATGGGTGTAACGAATTTAACGAAACTTGTCAGGGTGGGTTATGAATAGTCAGATATGGGCAGAGTAGCCATAAGAATAGCCCGATAGAGAGAAACGGAGAGCGAGATTGCGCCCGAGAGAAAGACACAGAGTGAGAGAGCATGCCCGAGAGGGGGAGATATGTCAACATATGTGCCAACAGTTCCAAACAGTCGCTAAAGGCCAAGTTAATGTAACGAGTAGCGAATTACTGACATCTCAGTAATACGTTTTTTTTTTTTCACCTCAAATTTACTCGAGTAAAAGTAGAAAGTAACTTGTGAAAAATTTACTCAAAGTAAAAAAGTACACAAAACAATTGTGTAAACATGCGAGACGTGGGCAGAGTTTGGCTCTCACGCCTCCACGCTGCTTGTCTGCGTTGGTTGTAGTTCGCCAGGCTTGAAATGCATTTTGTAACTTGCCCAAAGGCACTAAAATGCAATAAATTCCCATTTACCATATAAACCAGCAGCACTGTGAATCTGTTGTATATCACTTATTGTATCCAGTAAGTAAAACATTGCATTAGATTCTGGGGGATGACTTAAGGGGCTCGGGTGTGCTGCCAAGGGAAGCTTGCAAGGAAATCAGGGAGTTATTTCCGGATTTGTTTTTTATTACAACCACATTCCTACAAATGTTAAGGTGAACTATTGTTTGTTTTTTCACTTTCATGTTGTAAAAATTGTTGAATGTTTGTGTTGTATGAATCAGGGTTCCCGCTGTGTCTGAAAAAGTGTTCAATTCAGAAAATACAATTTTGGGCCTTACATGTTTTCTTCTATTGTTAATGAAAGTGTGAAATTGAATATACAAATTATATTAACTAGTTTGAGAAGTGTCTCAGAAAAATGTGTTTTCTAATCTAATCGCATCCCGTACCTTTGTGTTTTCAGTGTCATTTTCTGTTCCGCCAAGTGTTTTCTGAAGTGTGTTATGGAAATGTGACTTGTAGAGTCACGCCTCCATTGTCCTGATTGGCTACAAGCTGTGACATCATTGGATGTCCCCGCCCATCAGCTATACATCAGTGATACTTCCTGATGGGGTTGTTCAGCCATGTTTTCCCGCTTAGCTCATAGCTTAGCATAGCTAGCCGATACCCGGCTAATGTCCAGTATAGCTTAATAAATGAACCCTCTAGACATATTCCCCTGTCAAGACTGCTCATTTCTTCTACGTTGACACCTTATCTGAGCTGCCGTTATAAGTGTTTCAAGTGTCATCTTCGGTTCTGTCAATGGTGTGGACTGCGTGCTTGTAAAGTTTACAGAATTTGGATGTTACTTACAGAACAATGGACACAATGGTGATAGGATACATGTCGGTTAACGACAACAACTAAGTGAAACATCAGAAAGACAAACCCCCTCTCACCTGTCCGTTGTGGAAGCGGTTTGGGCACAATGTGCAGGTGTGGTTGTCCATTAGATGTCCTTTGATGTTGATGACGTACGCTCCAGTCCGGCTCATGCGTACCACATCGAAGCCCTCGCCGGCTAGATTGTGGCCTGGGACAAAACTGGCCTCCGCGCACTCCGGCCCCTGCACCGTTCGGCAACCCTTGGCCTTGAAAACGACTGCTGTGCTCAGGGCGGCCAGCAGGAGGAGTCGCCAGAGGCACTGGGCATCTGTTGCCATGTCGACTGAAAATAAACTGGATTTAATAGAGGCACGCCAGAGGTCGTTGGGAAAAGTTATTTCAAAAAACGTATCGTACATTTTCAACATGAAATAAGTGTTAAAATTGGAAACAAACTAGCATTGTTCATTATGAAGATGCAGGTGTCTGCTAGCTAGCCATTGGAATGTTAGGGAGGTTAGCACTATGGCCCACAGTTGATAAGGAGGACTACTTAGTATTGAGGTTGTCAAACTTGTGGTCGGTGAGCCAGTGGAATGAGGAGATGTATATATATATTCTTTATGCATAACTATAATCTTTCTAACACATGCGCCCTGCAACATCACTGTTTATTGTGTCAAAAGTTGGCTGCTCAAACGGCACATGACATTCCAGACTCATTGGACCTGAATGAGACAATCCCCTCAGTTAGACATTCTCTGCTCTTCCTCTACTCTCCTTTATTATTTTTAACCCAAACTAGTGTCTGACTGGCTGCACAACGTCATGTTCAAGTTATATTCAAGGTTAGGAATGTTTTAGAAAAGTTATCTTTTACAGTTCATTCAACACTGACTTTTACAAGTCGTATAGTGTACAAAAGATTTGCTCCAAGTAAATATTTTCTCTCAAAAATGAATTTGTTGGGGTCCGCATTGGCCGAGTGGATTACGGACACCGCACCTAACGCGACCCCATTCATGTTAGTGGCCGTGTGTCTACCGCAGCGCCCGCAGTGTCGCGAGTTCAACTACGCTCGTCGACTTGTCTGCACTGTCTATGCCCCATCTCTTCAACCCAGCTTCCGACTAATCCTATCCAATAAAGATGGAAAAACGGCGCTGACGCCGGAAAAAATAAAATGTGTCAACTTCACAAGTTGTGCACAAGTGAATGCATGATCTTTTTTAAGGATATGCACTTTCAGAGCAGAATTTGCTATCTGAGGTGAGTGTAGCAGCCCCAACACATTCACCCCCTCAGTTATTTACTGACCTTCATGGTGATGTATCGGTTTGTACCCTATTCTCCGAAATCCCTATCTTCCGAAAAGTTTCGGGTCATGTCGTCAGAGTAGTCATTTAGTCACAGTAGGGTTACAGGTTAACCCCGAGGCTAATCCTAACCGCTATCCCCTAGCCCTACTGGGACTAAACGCCTTCTGAAAGCCCTGTGTTCTGAACTTAAGGGATTCGGAAGATGGGGCATTCATCAATGTATCTGGCTGGTCATCCCAAATGCAGTGGTGGAGACGAGATGGTCGATGGGTCTCGACATGTCGACAACGGAAGTCTACAAGTGTGCACGCGCGATGGGTCTGGCGGTACCCGCCTCATAAACCCCTCTCCACCAGTCGGTCATCGTAGTAATGTATTAAATTATGAATAACTCATTGACCATCAGATCCCAGTACTATCGGGTTGATGCCGGATCTTGTCCAATAGGATTAGCCCCCCAAATTTGCTTGGATTCCAAGTGTTATGGAATTATTTGCCAGAGAATCCCCTGTTGATGAGTCATTTCTATTGCATTCCACAATATGAATAAGACATAGGCAATGATGTCTTTTGAATCTCTGCAGCTCTTTATTTACTGCATCTTCTCTCTCCATTGACACTCGATACTAAGCACGGGACAAGAATATCTTCGCAAATAGTTTGAATGTTTTCGTTGTGTGGGTGTTGCCCCAGCGGTCCACACAGATGTGCCTTGTTTTGGAATTCAGTCTCCACGCCTCTTGCAGATTTGTAAAGGACTTGGCAAACTAAACATTGACAGTATAAAACTTGGATTGACGTTATAAAGCATTCTTTAATTATTAAAAAAAGGTTCTCACCTTTTATTATTTGCCCGTGTTCCACTTCTGCCTTCTTTCCCCTGTACCGTCCGCTCTTTAGTCTGTGTTCAGTGTTGCGACCTCATGCCTTTGGCTGCTAGCGTGCAGAAACCTCTCTCTGTGTGTCTGCAAGGGAGTGAGATTCTGGCTCCTCTGAAAGCCTGCCGAACCCTCCTGCATGTGTGTATGTGTGCGCTTGCAAGTGCGTCAGTGTATGTGTCTGCATGTGTCCTGAGTGCACGAGAGAGAAAGAGAGAGAGTGCAAAAGGGAGAAAGCAAGGGTATGTTTTTCTGCATGTCGCCAAGTACCCTGCTTGCCTCGCCCCAGGATACTGGCTTTTACAGAGAGGCCGCTCCCCCTTGCGCCCGCTTTGTGCTGCGTTACCCTAGCGTGAGTGAATGCTCTGTCTGGTTTGTGGAGGGAAGGACAGAGCGCGAGGCAGCGTGGGGGCGGTTTTCTAGTCAGGGGAATCATGAGGATTTGCCCCATCTTTACGGGAAGTGTGTGTGTGTGTGTGTTACACTTCCAGGCTACAGCGCTATTGTGTGTGTGTGTTATTGCACGTGTGTGATTTGTGTTTGTATAAGGTTAGATCCAGCATGTCTGTACTGAGAACCCAACCATGCACTTGCTGGCTCTATTGTGTTTGCAAGTGTGTGTGTAACAGGGAAAAAAGCTGGTCGGATAGGTATAGTATTTATATCTTTTACAACAATCTCCATAATTTCAATTACTTTTACCTGCGCCACAAAGCAGGTTATGTTTTTGGTAGCGTTGGTTTGTCTGTCCCCAAGATAACTGAAAAAGTTGTGCACGGATCTGAATGATATTTTGTTCAGTTGTTGGGAATGACACACTGAACAATTAATTTAATTTTGGTGCATTTCTGTAGCCGATAAGTAACATAATCATACTTAATCCCCAATTTACCGATAGATCGCTGGGCACTTCCCGCGGTCACGTGACCAGACTTCCTGGTTGCTGGGGCCGATGGGTAGTGTAGTTGGCTTGTGCTGAGAATGTTTGCCGGTGAGGTCAATCGCAATTGCGCTACTCTGCGAGCACTTGCATTGATAATGGTTTGCCACACATATTTTTTTGTACCACTATAGCGCAGGTTTGCAATCTCTGAGTGCTTCCAGTTTATTCTGGAATCACTTTGACCTGTACTTGATTGCGTTGTAAAACGCCCAAGCAGTATTTTTGCAATTACAGCAAATTACACATTACATTGTAATGGTATGTAATTAAAACTCAAATTGGACTGACATTTGCGCTAAAAATACCCATTACTCTGGGACAGAGAATCACAGGGCCCATCTAAATGAAAAAAGCAGAGTTGTGACCTGATTAGTTGTTAATACGGTGTTAATAAAAAATAAATGATTTTATATACAATAACAGCAGCTCTAAATGCTCATCTTTGAGAAAGAAGATCAGGAGAGAATCCACCTTTTTACTGCATGTTTAATTTTTAATTACAACATGCATTCTTAAATCAAGGATGAGATGCTCAGCTTTCATGCCTTGTGTTTATTATGGTTGATTTGCGTCCTAGAGACATTGCTTTTTATGGTTTTCCATCAAACGCTGCTTGGGGCATAGAAGTCGGATTCCCTATCAATACAAATTCTTCAAGCTGTTCCCCACACTAAAGAACAGTTTAATCGTTCAAACACCGTTGACTTCTAAAGAAGTCTTATAATAAAAAATGTTTTTTGCTCTAAAATGTTGTAAACACAAAAGTACATGGAAAGAAGAGATCCTCTTATAGCCTGCTACATTTAGATATAATTAGATTCATTATTTTCCAGCAAATGGGATGTGATGCAGCTTATATACTTTCTGCAAAAGCTTAAGCTTTACTTAAATAAAATGTTCAAGTATCTGTACTTTTACAAGTACTTTTTTCTGTAATTGCTTTTTACTTGTACCGAGTAAATAAATACAGAGAATATCTACTTCTACTCCTTATTTTTACCAAAACGGGCTTGTTACTTTTTCTCTTTTTTGCGCATTGACGGGGTAGGATAAAATGTATGAGTAATGAGTGGTTTTCATTTCTTCCCGGGATATAAGCTAAATTAGGCTACGTTGTTAGTAATTTATTCAAACAATAACATTGACAAACTAACATTGAAAAAAATACAATATTATAATAATACAATTTTATTTTTAGTACTTTATACTTTCAAAAATAATTCTGAGTACATTTTAGAGCCTGTACGTTTTACTTTTAAAAATACTTTTTCAGTACATTTTTCTGTACTCTTAACTTTACTCAAGTAGATTTTTGGCTTGCTTCCAGCAAGCTTGACTGCTGCAACTTATATACTTTCTACAGAACCTTTTCGCTGCTGATCAAATCTGGCTCACACAACTTCTCGACATGTACCCGACACTCAATCATCAAAACTACACAACTATACAATCATGGCAAACGAATCTGCAAAAACACAACCGTGATTAATCTTCTTTTAATGTTTTTGGTAGCACGTTCAGGCCATTTTCAAGTTTTTATTTCAGGGTTAGCAGGAGTGAACAACGGCATGTGGACATGTGTGAATGCAGGCAACACATAGAGAAGTGACCTGCAACCACTGGTCGTGATGCAAAAGAGAGCAATAAGACTTGCATGCAATGTAGGGAATCAGGAACACACAAACATTATTTATTCAATTAAACACATGACATTTATAGATTTAATCAAATTCAAAAAGGCACACATCTTATTTAAAGCTAGGCAAAAATTACTACTGGGGATTTCCCGGTAGTAAATGAAAAGCCATTGTATAACTGTATGTGGGGTCATTTTATGGAACACATTGGATGTGGAACTCCAAAAAAAGCACTAGCATTACAGTTTAAAAGGACATATAAGAACCAAATTAGAAAACGCTACGGAAGAGAGGAAAGTGAGTACAAATAGTAACGCAAGGAACGTGAGTAGCATATGGGTTTACACTGTGGAAGTAGGTGAATAAAAATGTATGCAATACAAATGAGGATGTCTGAGTACATACACAGACATAAATGTTAATGTATTAGCAAATTAGCAAATAAGGGGGTAGGAGTAAATAAGTGTTTTGCTTCATCCTTCTCCTTTTTGGACTTTTTTTTACTTGTGATAAAAAAAAGAACACTAGGAATGCACTTTGGATTTTGTAATTTTTTTCCTCACATAGCATGTCTATTATACAATGTGATATTGTGTTTTCTTTTGTTTCATACAAGCGAACGGATTGTGCGTTTCTTTTGTGATTTGTTTGTAAAGGAAGTCCAAAATAAAAATAATCAACAATTAACATACCATCTCTAACTTGGTTGGCAAAACATTTAGCAAATGAAAAGATCCACAACCGTTAAGAAAAATAATCGAATCATGTGCTGAAATCCCAGTACTGCCGTTCTAAATACAAGCAAAGGAGGAAGGTGTGACTTTAACAGGGGTCTTGTTGATCATCCGCCTGCTCTACGTGACTCTCGGGCAGCAGCACTGTTGTCTCGCTCGGCTGCGCTGGATCGTCTAGGCTCTCGTAGCTGCTAGCGGCTCTCTTACAAGAAGGCCTTCTCTTCACCAGGACCATCACACCCAACACCAGCAGCACCATCATGCCCAGGATCAGAAAGGCCAACCCTGCCTTCGATCCAGCCGTCATCTCCCCTGACTTCAGATGGAGACTTCGCACCATCTTCCCAATGTCCTCCGGCTGAACCAACTCCCATTTGCCGCTGTCGCCGACTCGCATCCAACTGCGCCCACCCTCGCTCATGACTGCCACTGCGCCCATAGCCATGGTGGTAAACAGTGGCGGTCGTGTGAACGGAGGCAGTCGGATTGGTTGAAGCTCGCCACCCGTGAACAGTCCAGACTGGACGCAGAACAGAATTTCGCAGCCGTCGCTCACCGAGGCCAAGTGCTGGCTGAACTTTGCAGGGCAGCGCCGCTGGTTGCCTGACAACGGATTGGCCGCTTCACAGCTGAAGAGCCCCCCAAACGGTACCGAGTAGCGGGTGGCCATTTCGTAGTCGTGACTCACACAAATCTTCAGGCCGTCTGACAGAAATGTGAGCGGAACAAAGCCGGGAGGACAGCTCTTGGTTTTTGTTATGGAATTAATGAGGGAAGGGCCGAAGATGCCTCCAAACAGATACCCGGAGTTCTCCTCAACGTGTCCGTCAGAAGCGCACCAGTAGGTTTCAACCATGGCCGTGCGTACATAGTATTCATTGCCACACACTTCATGGTGACAAGTGAAGAACCAGTAGCAGGTGTAAGGCACTTGGTGGCACTCGTACTGGCTGTAACCCTCGTGCCTCTCCTCAGAGCGCAGCAGGGTGCTCTTGTAGGGGTCGCGGCAAGAGTAGTCCCCAGTGTCGGGATTCTTCCCGGACAGCTTCTCGCACAGAGGACCCGCATCAGGGCTGAGCTCGGAACACGTCTGGAACACCCCGCCAAAGCTCATGTTGGTGCTTGGCCCGTCGCATGACTTGTCATCTACATTGGCCTGTGAATACAATTGAGGAGTT
>OMKY01251059.1:10268-21554 GCA_900302395.1 Bregmaceros cantori | reverse complement strand
GAACAGGGGTTCGAATATTTATAAGAGTCATTCCAAAGAAAGAGAAGCGAGCCAAAGCCTACCTGCTTTACACTCAGCACTTAAGGAGGCTGGATTGGTGGGAAAACACATGAAAAACCCTGGAAATGTTAAAGTGCCATGTAAAGTGGGGTCCGCGTTGGCCGAGTGGTTATGGACACCGCACCTAACGTGACCCCATTCATGAGAGTGGCGCTGCGTCTATCGCAGCGTCCGCAGTGTTGCGAAAAAAAAAAAAAAAAAATTTAGTCACACATGCATGTACAGTGAAATCCATCCTCCGCATTTAACCCATCTCTGAAGGGCGGTGGGCAGTTGCATGAACAGCACCCGGGGGTTAACACCAAATTCTGAGCCGGGGGTATTGAATGGAGCAGGTTAACTAGAACATGTTTTTGGTGGTGGGGGAAACTGCAGTGCCCGGAGCAAACGCCGGCAGACACGCGGAGAACACGTAAACATGACCTGTGCGGGCTGGGATTTGACTCCACAAGACCACAACCTTCTCGTTGTGAAACGGCAATGTTAATCACTGCACCACACTGCCGCTCTTTGTTTCAGGTGAGCCTGATATATCAAAGATGGTATAATTTCAAGACACATCTAGTCGATCAACTATGAAATGTCCCAGGCATATAGATTACTTACAGGATAATATCCTACTTAGTGTGTGCGCATGAGAGTGTGGATGTGTGTGGTCTATAGGACTCACTGGGATACAATATTTTTTATTAGCGTGAGAACCCCCCGTGCCGACTCTCAGCACTTAGATCTCCGTTCAAAGAGCTTTCTCTAGCAGCTCTGGGGCTTTAGCTAACAGCTAGGATTTAGCTAAACATCATTGTTATTACCCCGGTTCCTTTGATGGCCGCAGTAATGGGCCGTCGATGGGCCCCCGTGGCCCCAACAACGGGAGCCCCGGTCCAGTGGCCGGTTTACTGCGACCGCACCAAGGCAGGGCAGGTGGCCCGAGGCGAGGGGGAGGATTAACGTTTTCTTGTTAGGGGGATTGAGTTTTGTGGTGCCCAGTTGGCATGGAGCGGAGACCCTTCTGAAGAGTAGCATTCTTTTCAGCAGGCTCACTCAGAAAAACAATTGTGAGAACCTGCTCATTTTGAGACGCAGGAACATTATTTCATCACTGAACAGAACAATAAACACTGATACACCACTTTCAATGGATGCATTCGAGCTGGTTATTATTGTAAATAATGATTGCACTGGATTTAGTTGGAGAGCAGGACGTTTTTGGGAATCAGAGGTCCTTTGTGTTGTTGCATTAATTGGCCGACAATTACGGGTTTGGCCTGTGTGTTCACCGATGTCGTCACCAATTAGCAGATCAACCTGACGAGCTGCACTCATGATGATCAGTGGGTATTGTGCCCGTTTTTTCTACAGTTTGTTTTACCACACAGGTGGAATAGTGCCACAACTTTTATATAGGAATGGCATGATTAATCGTTAATCGATGATGGATCTGTTGAAATAAGACCATCTTCGATTAATCTTCATTCTCCCCCATTCTCTCTCCTCCCTGCATTAGATTATGGAATTCCAAGGTGGAAGGTCCGAGGAGGTAGACCTTGAGGAGATCAGGATGCTATGAGGATTCCCATAAATTTGTTTTTGTTGCTCATCTTTTGGGGACCAGCTGTTGAAGCAACGACAATGAGTGTTTAGTTACCAAGACTGCTAGTTTGCTTCTCGCTAACTAAGCTTATTGCAGATTCCACCCTCAACATTTCTAATTTTGTTCCATCTTACGGGGATATTATATGAAAAGGAAGGAGCCATTGACGTGACCAAGATTCAAACCTTGGTCTCCCAGTCCAGAGTTGGGCCATTCCTGTTCCAGAAAGTTCAAGCTTCGACACGTTTTTCGTTCTGCCTGTGGAGAACTGCTGGGAGAAGCTCACCTGGTACTTGCCCACATCCTGGCCTCTGGTCACAGGGAACTGTCTTCCATTGACATCCGCGTACAGCGACACACTCTGGTGAAGGACGGTCATTGCATGAGTTGACATTACAAATACATTTGAATTACGATTAAACACCAACTTTAACAGTGTAACTTCATTGGTCCACACATATCAAATCTTTTAAATTTGACACTAGACGATTGCTTTTCAGTACGCCTCCCAAAAGGTTGCTTTAACCAATGCACATGCACAGTTTAATCATAGTAATCTTAGAGAATAGTTTGTGATGCAGTCACAAATCATCCAGTTGCATTGCTATACTAGGTTCCATATGGACGGACAGACAGCCAGTGCTGGTCTCATCGCACACCAGCCCGTGCAGTGCACCTCAAGTGCATATGTAGATTGTTGTCTGTGAGCCATAAGGCGTCCAACAAGTCCCCATCACACGACAGCAGACAAAGGTCAATCCCACTTGCCAGTTGTACAATGGCCCAAACCCATATCAACACTTATATAATACTTGCAGAGAATAAACATCCTTTAAATATGCATTTGCTTTTAATTGCATTGAAAGCAAAACAACTGCAGATTCACTTAGCATAACTAATAATAGAGGTCAATATCAATTTTAACAGCAATACAAAGTTGAAATGTAACAAAAAAAGTTTCTATTGCAGTCTTCGTGGCATTACTGCTACCATATTGTCAGTGATGTTCTAGGAGATTCAGCCAAATGAACAAATGTATATTCCTTCATCAGTGGCTTCAAAACTTGAACAAAATCAAGTATAAATCCCATAAATAGAGCCAGGTACAGAACTATGCACAAATAAACTCTTTAAACCATCATAAAAAACGAAACTTGATCCGCCAGGGCCAAGATAGACAACAAGATGCATACCTTTAATTGGCATGTTTGCCAGCATTACATAGATCAATATCCCATCCCTAGCAACATAAAAATGAAGAAACAGTGGGATGTTTTCAAGGGTGAGGCCACCATGGGAACATGTTATTATGGGATGTACCTGGGCTCCGTTGGCGCAGGCCAAGCTGAGCTCCACAATGAACACCGACTCGGACGAGATGACGGCATCGCTGGTGGTGTACGACGATGGGAAGATGACAGGGTCTGTGCAGCTCTCAGCTGTTCGTCACAAACGGCGACACATTCAATTAGACAAATGTTTGCCTAAACACAATGGTATAAAGTTATGCTTGGCATAGGGGAGTTTTGTACAAGCTTCCAGCACAAAAACATTGCAGGATCACTTGACTATAGAGCTGCACGGTTTTCTACCATAGCGATATATTGCGGTTTCATAGTTTTTTGTTTTTCATACAACGCACACCTTCCATTTCATGTCTATATGATGAAATGCTTACTTTTTTCAAAAAACAAATTGTATTCACTAACAAGACGACAATCTAGTTACAATTTAGCACAAACATATAACAATCCATTTTTATGCCAATATCCATAAAATTCTGCTTTTTTAAAATCAATAATGTTGAATAACTATCCAAGGATTGGAACTTGTGATTTTGTCCCATCATGATCGGTAAATGAGTTGGGGAGCCAAATGACTGTTTATTAACTTTGACTATTATTGAAATTGACAATTGTGCCAAATAGTTTGGGCACTACCAATTTTTGCAGGATCAGAACTCTGTATCGGGGATTGGGACTCGGTACCGGAGATCGGGATCGGCCGATCGTTAAAATCAAAGGATCGGATCGGGAGCAAAAAAATAAGTGATCGTGCACCCCTATAAATAAGCAATATCAAATTTGTGTAGACCAATGGGTGGTGGTGTTGGGGGAGGTGGAAATAACAATGATTCAATTCCTTGATGATTAATCTTTTATTAGTTTAGTTTTTTTCATTAGTTGTCGATTAATTTCCTAATCGATTAGTCGTTGATTAAATCGACTATGCTTCCGGCATACGTTGCTGGCCTCCTGGATAATAGATAAAATATTAACAAGAACATGCATATCTGTGTGACAGCTAGGCTGATAGAACTATCGTTCGAAGCATGAATTATACAACTTGCAGGGATGTGTACAAAAAGTGCACACTAAAAACTAGTAAGTAAACAAGTAACTGTGATAAGAGTGTTTGAAGTAAAATGTAATTTTATACGTTTTGTTGAACAACGTATCACACGTTGATTTTCAATGGGGAAGGTACTTGATTTCTTTGCATCAGCATGCAGGGTAGGATTTTTACCATGCATGATCAAAATACTTTCTCAACGAGGTCAAACCTCGGGCGGTAATGTCGTCCAGGCTCTACCCGGGCTCACTGAGTAATTGGGGAAATAGATTCTTCATCGGTGGTACCACTAATAAACGTGCCAAATCCATTGATTAAATGTTACAACAAGTTATCCAACCATTTTTCATCCTTAAATCAGAACCATCAAAACTCAAAAGTCGAATCTAGATATCTACACTAGTAGAAATGCACGCCCTGCAGGCTGCAGCAATAAAAATGATAACACTAACGAATGACTCAATTAAAGTCTAAATATATGAGAAGAAAATCATGCGTGTGGAAAAGCGAAAAATGAAGAATTAGCCGTTATCAGCAATCCAAATACCACCCCCCCAAAAGGTGTATTTATGTAGCGACACTAGCTATTCATTTTACAGGTTGTGCTAAGTCGTTAAAATTAAATCCGGATTTCGTTTTCCATGTGTTTCCTCCCAATCCTTGACAACAGCACAATTTAAATGGACATCGAATAGTTTCCACAATGACATTAGACATTACACAATGGTACAATTAGACATAATGTATAATTGAGAGTGTCGGACACGTATGCAATAGTCTCGTCTGCCAGCGGGACCGACAAAGCTGGCGGATGTCTACGGAGAGTGGTCTGGATGCCAGGGCGGTGAGGCCGGCTATGGTCACGGCGGACAGCCCGCTCAACGTACCTGAGCAGGCAACGACCAGGACGGCGAGTAGGGCAGCTATCCGGAGCATGTTGGCGGGGAGAGAGCGTTCGGTGGACGGGTAGGAGGTAGTCACCACACCGGAGAGACTCTTTGCACTGACGTGTTGTAGTAAAGCTTGATGTGCCGTACGCAAATGAGTCGATTTTTTGGTAGCAGTTGAGTCATCGGTAAAATATTGACAAGAATATACAGTTGCTGAGTAATCTACACCTCGTAGACATGTATTATTGTAGGAAAAATATAACTGACTGTCATATTGATGATACGCATTGGGGTTGAAATAAAGATAATATAAGTTGGTGGAATCAATAAATGAAGTTGCTTTATTTTGGTCAATGCATAACTACTTTTAATGCTGGACAAACATACACGCATCTTAATCACTCTGCATTGACTGTGATACAAGACCTTCCCTTTCATCTGTAGCATATACGTTTTATATGGTGAAATCGCCATGTATAAATCAGTTGTGGAAGTGAACCCAATGAGTCAAATCAACGAATGACAACGCGTGTCCCATCATTGATGACAGCAACATCGCGCCGGGGATTGTGGGTATGTGAGGTCACACCGCTAAGCATGATGGGTAATAGCTTTCACTGTCGACACGTCATTCATTGGTTTATTTATTATTTTCTGTTGTTCTTGTTTATTCAAACACGCAAAACAAATTTAATATATACACCTATACACTGATTTCTTACGTTTATTTTCAATTTATTTGTAATACGCGTAGAGACATCACGCGACAGAAAATGCATTAATTGTAGTCGAAATTAAAATCTCAGCTTCAAGTGACAGGAAAACTAAATCATCTTTTGATTATTTGTCCATAATCAAAAGATCAAACACTAAGGTACCGCACGTCGTGCCAAACATATTTTACATGTTTAAATTGTAATATTGTGTAGAAAAGCACACAATGTTTAATAACAGGACATACACAAAATAAATAAATATAAATATTAAGAAATGTGATACCCAGTCTTTTCCTCCCTCTCTCTCTCTCACACACACACACACAATGTGGGGAATCTTTTTTGGGGGAAGTTATTTTTGGGGCGCAAGCACCGTTTATCATTCTTTATTGAGATAGTAACACGATTAAATCGGAAACTGGGATGAAGTGTCGGGGGAAGACATTGCAGAAAAGCTGGACAGGGGATTTGAACCTGCGGCGCTGCTCGGCCTGTGGTCTGGGGGACGCGCTCTCTAACCGCTCCGCCGCCAGGCGCCCCCACAATATAAATAAGAAAAAGTTCAATGGAGAAAGTACATGAAAAATGCATCCTACGCAGTACGCACCCATGAGCATGATCACACCCCAAATACGGCTCAAATGAAATGGGAACCCGCACAAAGACTCATCGAGTCCTCAGCACCAAAGGGTAAATGTGAATGTTGTAAATACAACCTTCCTCATTTGAAAATATAACTTCATGCAGTTAATCACATACAATTAGGTCTCAGATGACAGACAGATGAAGGTCACATGTTGAGGCAAGTAAGTATTTTTAATTTCCAACGTGTTTTATAGATACAGAGCTTTCCAACAGAACAGCAGCAATATCAAAATTAACACTAAACATACATCAGGATCCTATTCTGCAACAGGACAATCCAACATTTTTGTTAAGTAAACCCTTAGTTGTCAACCTTTTTTGGTCCTTTATACTAGTTTTGGAATTTGTTTCTGTCGAACAATATATATATTTTTAAATATACAATTTATAATGGTCATCCAGACATACAACATGGAATGCATATCAACATCTACTTGTTTTAAAATTGTTTTAAGTCATTAAAGCGGCACATTTGCAAAACCTAGAACTGCCCCTCACTATCCAGAACTATGGATTAGCCTAGCATAAAGGGCAGTGTGCTGACCAGCGGCACAATAGTTACAAAAAGAAAACAGTGGCAAAGACTGCTTAGACCTGTGGAGCCTGCAATAGGATTTCAGTAGAAAAGCCTGTGACATCCCATCAGTAGTAAGTTGGAATCTCGGCAGGAATCACGACAAAAGCCCAATTCACACTGCCATTGAATTATGTTGGGGGCCTCTGGTAATTCACATTTACCCCCTGACGTTGAGTATTTTGTCGCAGATTCTGACAGGATTAGGAAAAGTCTGTATTTTGTTCAATTTAACAGACATTATGACACATGTTCAAACCATTGTGGTGTTTCGCCGAATCACAGTAGGTACTCGCAGTGGAATTATTACTTTGCAAATCACAGACATTGTGCATACGCACGTCAAATGAAACTCAGACGTCCTCTGCAATTATTCCGAATTACCAGGGGTCTATAGGTAATAAAAGTACAGTGTGAATTGGGCTAACGCCTCATTTATGGTAGAAATAGCCTGCATGTCCGAGATGCACATTGGGAATGTCCACAAGTACTTGAACTTGCAAATCTCAGCAGAAAAAA
The DNA here is from genome assembly GCA_900302395.1 of Bregmaceros cantori. Classification (NCBI taxonomy): domain Eukaryota; kingdom Metazoa; phylum Chordata; class Actinopteri; order Gadiformes; family Bregmacerotidae; genus Bregmaceros; species Bregmaceros cantori. The sequence goes on along the minus strand of OMKY01251059.1, from coordinate 14,207 downwards.
ACGACAACATTGTTATGTTGAACGATTAAACCGGAACACGTGCTTCACCAACTTAATAATTCATGCGAGTGCAACAGTAAGATAAATTGAGGTAATTAATTAACGGTATCAAGTTATCAAAGGACTCACCTCAAGTATATATTATATACAAGTTTTGCAACAATATCAAGTTCAGCCAAATTTGATATTTTAGTATTTTTAATGACAATGAAGACATTGAAATGGCTATTCCCCTTTTATTCTTGTCAATTGTAGTCGGGCAAGTCAGTAACGAGCGGTGCAAACAAATTCAAGTTTGTGCCACACACAATCCAGTGGTAATTTAATAGTAGAGTAAGAGGCACATAAATTATAAAGACTAACATGAAATGAAAAAAAAACAGCTTAAGTCACATTTTGTAAGTACTGGAACACATTTTTTTTTAAATCTTTGCACAAGTGTAAATTCACGTTTTTCAGTGTTTCAGCATCATAACAATTTATATTTTGCATAGTTCAATAAAGGAGTTTTCACAGCGTGGTGTCCAAAACGTTTCTTTAGTGGTTGACACGACGCCAGAACCAAGTTTGCCAGCAAAGATGGCTCCGGCTACGCCTTCGTGCCTCCAAACATGCATTTGTTGCCCATGGCCACCAGGGGTCTCCTTAGAGCTTCTTCTTGTTCCTCTGGGAGTGGGCCGCTTGTGAAGGAGTGGAATCTTGGACATTCTGTCGATTGAGCAGTTCCCGAAACACCGAGTTCATCTGACGGCGAACCTCCTGCCAGACACGAGAGAACGAGGCGAGATCAAAACAACAGAACCACTCAAATACAATGTGTGCAGCTATTGGTAGTAACAGTATTTTACGGAATAACATGTTTTGTTAAGATAAAGTACAATTATGCATAAAGCACAATTATGGATATACAATAGATGGAAATACATTTAATCTAATACGTAACCAGATTTGTTCAACTGTCTAGATGATCAAGATTTTGCACAATATAAACATGCAATTTATTTTTAGTAGTAGTATCCCAAAAGAGTTGGAATCAAGGCTTCGAACCAGTTCAAGGAATAAAACAGAAATTTAGGAGGAGCAGAAAAAAAAATGTCTTCAACTGTTCCAGAACTGAAATGGAAGATTCAGAACCCACAAAACCAGTTAATAACCGGTTAATTGTGCTGTCTTTATATTTTAACATGCCCTATGTCAGGGTGACTATTTCCGGTTGTGGGTCTACTACACTGCCACCAGGAGGTCCTATTTGCACTGAAGTTTGAAAGTCCACCAAATGTATAAACTATATTTAAATATAACATTGCACAATGAGAAAAAAATAAATTTTTAAAATGTAAAGTTTAGGCATTAAATAGTAAAAAGGTGTGCTGCCGGAAGAAAAGAAAGAACAATATTTTTCCGTTCCAAACCGGCCAGGACCGATATTTTGGTGGTGGAACGGTTCAGGGAACGAAAACGGTGAACATAGGCCTGCCTGAACCGTTCGGAACGGAACGTTTGAAAAATAATTTCCTTTTCAAGCCCTGGTTGGAATGATTAAATTGAGGCGAGAATAAAAAAAAACACAATTGTGATTAATCAAGTAATGTTTATAGTCTGAATACATTTCCAGATCTAAATATATAGAATACATTTCCAAACATTATTACAACTGGAATCTCCAAAGCTGCTTGAATACGCTTCACAGAAAAGACATTCCAAACTGTAGGAGTTTGAATTGATCCTTTGTAATAATTCAGCTACCCGAACGATGAACCACCTACTATATTCTCTGCCCCCCTTACCAATGCAGCGTACCGTGGTCTAGAAATCCACCAGTCTGAAATAATTATTTCACAACAATAATGGCAGAAAAACATTCAGTTGCTGAACTATTTATACATCTTTTGTTGACAAATCGCATGAAATAGTAATTTGTTTGTCTTGATTTGGTTATCAGCATTCACACATACAGCTGTAATGCATTATTAAGGCGTCAGTCAGAGAAAAACAATGAAGATCAGACCTTGTCCACATGGACAGTATTCCACTCTTCAGAGGATGAGGAGTTATGACACCTGCAGATGAACAAGGCACAATGTTCTTCAAGTTGGATCAACCCGCCTTCAAGATGGCAGGTGCAAACAGCAGCGTGTTGTCCGGTTTGCCGAAAACATAATTGGGAGGGCACTTAAACCCTCTCATAAAAAAAACAAACACCTGAGAGTCCTTCATGGTAGTGGTCTGCAGTATGTCGGTGTGCGTGTGGCATGATAAGAGTTTTCGCATTTTCTCAGAAGACTGACAAGTCCAAGAATAACTTCTACCTATTACACATGAGACAGCGAATAGAAAGAATTGTTATTACGGCTTTAGGCCTACTGCTTGTCTGCTTTGCCAGTACCATTGCTTTGTTGTGTTATTATTTACTGTTTAGTGTTGTAAAGACCGAAGCCTCACCTGATGAAGGCTGGGGAGTGAGCTGGAGGACGGCCCTGAGGGCCAACAGGGATGTTGAGGTTGAAGAGCTTACCGCTGCCCACTAGAGGACCCTGGAGGTAGGAAACCAAGGAATCAATGAATAGAAACCAGGTCTAGGAGAACATGTCTGGGCCAGAGTAACACATACCAGATCTTAGGTAAACACAACTGAGTGTGCCAGAGGTACATGAACTACCCATTGCTTTCACAATTCACTCCTTGTAGATACATGCCGTGGAATCGTCAAATCGAGCAAGTGCAATGGGGGACTCACGAGGAATCGGGACATATTGTATGCCATTTCCAAAAAGGCACATTTGTGCAATTGGTGCACTTTTAGTGAATAGGGAGCTGGTATCGGCTAGCTTAGCTGTAAGCTAAAGCAGGGAACAAGCAGGACACACATTTCAGGAAGTATTAGTGATTTATAGCCAATGGGAGGGGACATCCAATGATGTCACAGCTTGTAGCCAATCAGTGACTGTCAGTCACATTTCAGTAACGCTACATAGCGGAAATGGAATGATGTTGACATCATGGATGTCAAGATGTCAAGTGAGCACATACTCTAGTCATATTGACTAACTTTTTGTAGTTCTGTTTGTAGTCTACCTGCTGGCGCCATGCTCAGTTGCTAGTGCAAGGTGCCAAAGCTCCACATGCGGCATTTCCCGTAAGTTCAAAACGGAAGTGTTTGATTTGAGACAGTACTTAACTGCAACAGTGGTTCACAAAAAACACTGGTACTGTTTTTCATGGTTAGGATCCCTGTGAGGATGTTGTCCATGAACATATTCTAGGGGGTCTGCTAATTAGAATTATGGGGCACCCAAATTTGAAATGATATGGTGGTGGTAGTGTGTATTAGTATTAGTAGTATTGCAATTACAAGGTATTACATGTGTGGTATTGATGGTAGATACACCTTCTAAACAAATTACAGCAGAATGTGCACCATGTCAGTAGGGTCCAGACCGTTTGTAGATGTTGTTGCGTCGTTTGGACTGTCTGCCATTACTTCTTTCACCTCACACCAATTCCCCGAGGCAGTTTTGTTAGGACTATTTGGGAGAGCTTTATACAAGATCTGCTTTTGATTTACATTTCTGGTGATGTCAGTCTGGAGTTTATGATCTGCGTTTTCTATGATCTGTGAGTTTGTGATTCGTCATCCATTGCATGATGTGCTTTTGGAATGTTTCGATTGTGTTGCTCAGTTTTCTTGTCCAAATTACACATTCAAGACGCACTCTCTATAAAGCCCCTTTTCCACTGGCTTACTTAAGGCCAGCACGGCACAGTTCACACGCACATCCACCCCAAAAATCGCTTTGCCAGGTTTCAGAATCCGCCGAGATGTGGGTCCAAAATTCTGGCCGTCCTCGGCCACGTTTACTGGTCGCTGATTGGTCAGGCTCCGAGGGGGTGACGGAAAGTGGCTGGCCAATCACAGGAGGGGGGGGCGTGTGTCTCCCC
>OMKY01251059.1:0-10248 GCA_900302395.1 Bregmaceros cantori | reverse complement strand
TTTCCCCCCCCCCCCCCATTACCCAGTCTGGCAGGCTTCAATAGAACAAAGGTAGAAGGATCACCTGCCACCTTTGTCTCCCCCCACACCCCTGCTGTGCAGCAGCCACAGCAAAATGTTGTGATTTCATGGAGGGGTGTCACACGCGCAGGGGTGGGGGTGAGCACTGGGGTATCAAAATTGAGTTTTGAAAAAAATTGGCAGCACCCCTTCGTGGCCGCGTTAAGAACAGTGGAAACACGTTCCCCGTTAACTCAACTAAACTTAACCGAGAGTGTTAAGTGGCTTAAGACTATTGGCAGTATTACTAACTATTGTAGATTTTGGTCTTGATGTGTAGTGGGATTTTGCTTTGCTGTAAGGAGTTTATTTCTAGCCTTCATCTAGCCGTCCTGCAGCCCGGCCTAGCGGTGATGTGACGTAATGCCATGTATAAATAACTCTGGCTACCTGTAGAGATGTCCGTCTGTCTGGACCCCCGGCAGGTGCATTGTTGGCCCCGAGCGACTGCCTCCTTTCCAGGCCATGAGCCGGATGGATCCCACTCCGTTCTGAATGGCACCTCAAGACTGTTGGCTGTGGGACAGCCGAGTTGTTCCCTGGCAGTCCGTCGCCAGCACCAACCATTTCTGGATTCATAGAATTTTAGATAATATAAAAATGTAATCCCCAAAAAACAGAGCAAAATAAGATTGTGAATGTAGTGTTGTCGGTTTTAGCAAAAACTATTGTTAAGCTTTGTTAGATATTATAATCCCCATTACAATTTTTTAAGCAGATTTCTGCCAATTAAAAGGTTAACCATGTCTCAACATAACTGCTAATAATATTTACTATTTATAATTTTTTTTAAACTCTTGACTGCTGTGGCAATTCTCATATATGGCAATTTATTACACAGTTAATCAATCAAATACCCAACTAATCCGGTATAATTCCAAATGACTAACATATGTGATAGCTGCAGCCCTAATGTAAATATTGTTTTTATTTATTCCATTAGTTTATTCAAATAGTTTCTTTTTCCTGCTGTAACCTAATGGCCACTCACCTTGGAAGCAGTCTTCATCACCATCCCCCTCCTCCATCAGAACATCACTATCGGCAAAGAAGCACGTCATGAGAATAAAGCAACTAAGCTTAGCTAAAAGTAATTAGCTGTGCATATTTCCAATACATCTGTTAAATACCACGGGTGTCAACAATGCATACTTGGAAACGTGTGAAAAGTTAGTAGAGAGGGGACCGGTGGGGGAGGGTGGTGTGTAGGTTTTTGACTCAAGGCAAGAGAGAGCAGCAGCCCTTGGCAACTTTTCCTTAGTGAGAGTCTGGGTATAAACTCTACTCCAAAACAAATATTAAATTACAAATGAAAATACTCGTATGCATTAGAACCACTTCAACCCATGCGCACACATCTATGTGCATATGGGTTGATGCCATGTTCATTTGTGGGATTGGAGAAAGTAGAGTGAATGACTAATGATAAAAGTGCGTGCAATCCCCATATTCAAGGTGCATGTAACTAATCTACGTTGTCAAATGTCATTGTCGGGGACAATGGCCATTATCCTTTTGATTCCATAACTTGTAGTTTGTTAGTACCCAACCTTTCACAAAGAGTCTCTGCAGGTGATGTAGTCGTTCAAATTAAGGGTCAAAGGATTGAATGCACTGGGTGGAATTGGGCGGAATTCAGAAACATGGGTGGGGTGCAAGTGCAAAGCACGAGTGACGTGAAGGATGACAAGACTGTTTATTTTGAAAACGTTTAGTGATCCGTAGAAGCCCCTACGAATCACTTTAAATTCAGTATAGTGATTAGTAAAAGCACACATTTTGTTACAGATAGCATGCCCAAATACAAACTGGTGGGCCGAGGACAAGTCTCCAGTTCTCCAACCCTGCACATAACTCACATGTATTGCTGGCCTGGGGACATGGACTTCTCGTAGGTGGGTCCAGGGAACTGACTGGGGCCGGGGAAGACCACCTCATGCTGGGCTATCAGCATCCTGACCAGGGCGTTGATCTGCTGCTGCAGGGCTGCCTGCTGGTTGTCGTCACCCTGTGCCCCCCGCACCAGGGTGGGCCCGAAGCATACAGCCAGATTGTAGGGTGCCATCATGTTCTCGTCACTGTACTGGGACACGCTAGAACGGGACGCATGGTAAGATGAAAGGGATGAACCAAGATGTTTAATACACACTAGAGATGTGTGTGGAATAGCACAGCACAAGTTATCACCATCCTTTTTTAATAACGCAATAGGTGTGTGCTCCCATTAAATGGACAAGTTCAAGTAATAAGTCCGAACACAGCGACGTGACGGCACCGGAAGTCATATTCAGCCTAAAAACTCTTACCGGAACTACCCACCAAACCCATCTAAAGCACTGCTTAAAGCTCTGACAAGAACACCGGAAAGATCTTCAAAATCACTCTGGTAGGCTGTTGCCGTGACCTTGGCTTCAAGAAGTAAGTGACTGAATACTCCGCTCACTCCCCTTTCAACCTAGCGCGGTCAATAAAATCAGAAATGTGGAAGTCGAGGTCCAAGGGTTTGGACTAGGGATGCACCGATACCAATACTGGTATCGGCCTCGATACTCGCTTATGTACCATGAACCGATACGAGCTCCGGAATGACCGGGACTCGGAAGTTACTTATATTGTGTTATGTTTAGATATAGTTTATAAAAAATATATTTGGTATACTTTCAAACTTCAGAGCAACTGTATTAACGTGAAAACCGGGTTTAAAACATCTTTACAGTCAAGCCCCAGATGCATGGGGCTTGATGACCGACAGTGAAAGTGGAATGGAAATAGTCTCCCAGACATAGGATATGTCAAAAGAAATAGAGAGCGAAAAAAACGTTTTAACCGGTTAGGTGGATTTCATAATGTTCCGTTTCTGTTCTGGAACAGTTGAATAAATATTTTTCAGTTTTTGTCTCCGCTCCTCTGAAAATTCCATAAAATTCAGTTTGTTTTTGGTTTTCGTTTCTTGAACCGGTTGGGAGCCCTGCTTGAGAATCAAAACAATTAAAAGACAATTAAAACCTGATTTAATGACGCAGAAAAACTGTCATTTCTTTACTGTAATATGAGTTTATCAATTCCTGTTTTTTTGTGTGTGGGGAGAAGTGCTACCTACTGGTGTAGGAAGGCAAACAGGTATCTTATGACCACCACAAGTGGAGCAGGGTAGCTGCAGATGACCGTCTTCAGAGCAGACACAGCTGCAGACTCGCCCTCTGCTCCTGGGAATAAGCAGTGAGTGATAGGGTCTTTACTTAAAGGTTTTCCAGCTTTTAAATAAGCCGTCTGTGTTAGGGACCTCACTCTCCCCTTTTTCTTTTGGAATTCCTTAGGTTTTAAAATTGGAAATTTAAATAAATACTTTCCAGCATTTTCTTTTCACAATGTATTTAATGCTTTTTGTGCGGTGGGCGAACCAAAAATCGCAATATTGTGCTGCAGTAACCGTTTGATGGTTAGGTGTCACAAAATGCACAATCATGAAAAATGAACCAATTTCAAATAATTGCCAGCTGTGTCTGGTCAAGAATAGAATTACTAGATACATGACGCAGGACAGGGAAGTCAAATTCATTTTTGACGACAATCTGTAGATAGACAGAATAGGAATTGTGTCCAGTTATATATATTGGATTACTTTTAAATGCAACTTAACATCAACACATATTCTATGCTTTACAATGATTTTCAATTTCTTCAATTTAGATACCCTCAAACTATATGAAATTTTAAAAGCATTTGTGATGAATCATTTCATGATTATGATGCAAATAAATCCATAGGAGTGCCACTTGCAATCCATACGTGAAGGGCTTGCAAGTGAGATATGGGAACTGATAAAATCAGCTGCATATGGCTGATGTAACTGGATATGCATCATGCGTTGTGGTCACGGGAGTCATGTGGTTGTTGAGTGTGTGCTAATTGACTGAGGCATGCGTGTGGACATGGTTGTGGACTGGTGTGCGAGAGTGGAGTGACTATGTATGCACAGGATGTTGAAGATATAGATGTCTGATGGACTATTGGGGGGCCTGATCTTATGGATTATGTTAACCCTTACATCCTTTCAGTGTTGTCCCCCCCCCCCCCAACACATTGGAAATTAAGGTGGAGTTCCACAAATATATTGCACAAGCTATATCTTGATGTTAGAACTCATAGTATATTAAGATAAGGCCTTGTATAAACTTCAATTCTAGAAACACATTTAGACCATGCATTTAGAGTACTTTCTAAGCCATTTTTGGTAATGATTACATGACTAACAAGACGTTCCATTGTTTCACAATTTTCTTTCTTTTTTTCTTTTACAGTTTTTATTATTTTATTTTTTTGAGTTCAAGTGTCATTTTCTAATTTTATTGAATGTGAAACCGGAATGACAGAGTGAGGACTAGCGGACGTGCAGTATTTGACTGTGAGGGGAAGCAATCTCACGGCGCTGCGTGTACATGTGTATGTGATCTAAGCCACAGTAACAAGACTATAGCCCCTTTTCCACTGGCTTACTTAAGGCCAGCACGGCACAGTTCACATGCACATCCACCCCGGAAATCTCTTCTCCACAAGGTAAAATTGGCCAGGCCAGGTTTCAGGATCCACTGAGATGTGGATCCAGAATCTGGCCGTCCCTGGCCATGTTTACTGGTTGCCGATTGGTCACATTTTGGGGGTGACGGAACGTGGCCGGCCAATCACAGGAGGGGGGCGCGTGCCCTCCCCATTCCCCAGTCTGGCAGGCATCAATAGAACAAAGGTAGAAGGTATCACCTGCCACCAGTGGTTTGCCACCCCCCGCCTCCCTTCTGTGCAGCGGCCACAGCAAAGTGTTCTGAATTCAGGGAGGGGTGTCACACGCGCAGGAGTGGGGGGTGAGCACCGCCTTAAAAACACTGGAAACACGTTCCCCATTAACTGAACTAAACTTAACTGAGATACGCCAAACTGTGCCTTGAGTTTTTTTGTAGTGAAGAAGTGGCTTATGTATGAGGCAGTGTTCTCACCCACTGCGCCACAGAGCCAGTCCCCATTTTGTCACAAATTGAATTATGTATTTCAGCATTTTTCTCTTTCCATGAAATCTTCACACATTCATATTTACATACCATACTGAAAACAAACCATGACCTCATGTGTACCAAACAGTCAATTGTGTGCATCACTGGGCCCCAATATATCCTTTTTTTATTCGATCAAGAAGAATGGAAACATGAGTGGACTCTTACGGATGGCGCTCAGCAGTGTGTCTATACTGTCTGGAGGGAACAGAGGAGACTCCAGGGTTCGGAAGTACAGTTTGAGCAGACCAGCCACAGAGTCCAAGTCAGAGCTCCCGTCAGACAGAGGGTCCTCACCTGGAACAGATCGCCTCGTGTTTTTAGGACACACTAGACGAGCACAGTGAACATGATGTGTTCTTATGGTGGCCGGCCCTTTCAATTTGCAGGGCCAGCTTAGGCTAAGTCCACACGGAAACATTTTTTCCAGGGCTTTTACATACTGATCTGCCCTTGCTTCCACATGGCATCGTTTGCATCCGACGAGTGTTTCAACCAAAAAACCTTTCAAAGAGGTGGGATTTTTTTAATATTAGCGCTTTCACTGAGCCACGTAAACGCCAAAGTTACTCAGAGAACGTCTGTTTAGCATAGCCACAAGTGTGGAGTTTCATGTATGTGCTTCGTTTTTTATCGTTCCGGAGTGGCTGTCCCACAGCGCACCTAGAGTTGTGGCATGTGTAGTTCAGCGGGTTTCCGTTGCCATGTTTACGGGAAATTTTTCTAATCCAATGTGGACGCAATATTTGTGAAACACGTTCTTACATGAAACCCTCAGGTCTTATATTCTGAGACCAAAGCTGGCCCTGCGTTTCAATGCAATTATGCAATTGAACTGCACCTCGTCCATAGGGCTAGGAGGTCCCCCCAGGTCCAGGTAGTATCAGGCACACATGTTCAGATTCCCACCACCTTCAAACTATTGGCATATATGGATAATGATAATTTCCTCATCACCGTGAGTTCAGTGCAACATTGGCTCACCACAATTCAATACATTTCCTCTAGCACTTCAAACAACCGTTTGATGAACTCCTTAGCCTCCAAATGCACAACCCTCAAAATGGAAATAGCAGAGCTCAGACACCCTGAGAATACAAAAAAAGGAAAACTTTGATGACCAAAGAAATCATAAAAAGTAGCAATGAGGATAATAAATGTATCCCCTTGTGCTACAAGAAGATGTATACCTCTTTCAAAAGCTTCTCGCAGGCTGCTGATGTCTGCCTGGGAGCCAGGGACTCTGAAAATCCCCTCGTGGTGAAGACCTGAGATACGGGGACAGGTACAAATTACTGCTGTACACTTTTTCAATGCATTCAGCATAATATGAAAGTCCTAAAAATAATCAAATATGGTTGAAAAATGGTTTTGTGCTTTCAGTCGGCTGGTCCCTCACTCTCAACAAGAGCTGTTGCCAAATTATTCTTCGAGTGCCAACGATTTCCATACCAAGAAATTTGCAGCGACATTAAGGGTTCACCAAATATTCTGCGCACATTCTATGAAAACATCACAACATTAACAGGGCTGGCCCATACATAGTGTTGTTGTGTAGCACATTGAGATCTTTCCACTCAAGGTCATTCACTGCACATCCACCCTTTCCCGCTCTCTCATCCCCATTTCACACTAACACTGAATAAAATTAAAGGAAAAAAAAAACAGAATTTTAGTAGTAGAATTCCCACTTTCCAGGAACAATTGTGTCTTACAAAACAAACATATTTGGAAATTCCGTTTGGGGGTCTTTGGAAATAAAAAAAAAAGTTCTAAGATTTCTATGAAATCCCTTTGCAGTTTGCACTCAAATCATTAAAATAAGATAATGTGGCACAATGCAGATCAGGATGAATTGAATACTGAACTCTGCTCACCATGGAGGTTGATAAAACGTACACAGCTCTCCACCACCTGTGGTATCTGTCGACCCGATTCCTAGGGAAGGGGAAATACACTATGAAACATATTCCAACACACTGGACATCAAGGTACATGAAAAGCTTGAAGTTTTACCTGAATGTGAGAGAGCAGGTCGCTGCTAAAGGGTTTGTGCGTCAACTGGGGCCGTTTCTGTGTGGATGCGGTCGGACTCGGGTGCGTCTGCTTGCTGTTGCGTCTAGGCATGCAAACAAGACATTTAGTCCAACTTTGTGTGGTACAATTAGGCAAACACTTTTGTTCACCTGTTCATGAAGCACGATTACACACAAATACTGGATGGAATTGAATTACATCTTCAGAGCAAGTTACAAATTACATCAACTAAGATTTAATTGAATGAAAGAATGAGTGGCCAATATAAATCAATATTATAAGTAGGCTTATGGCATCGACCCACCACTCCCATCCAAATAGTTATAAACGTGTATTTACCATGGCTATTAACAAATGTTTACAACCAAACTATTAAGAAAACAAAGCTACAAAATTGAGGCAAATCCATTCACCCGGTTATGGTGCAGTTATGGAGCAAACACAAGTGTGGCCATCTTGAATTCCGCCATCTAAAAAGTGGCCTCCAAAAACGAATCAGTATATTATCCTACCCTAGAGCATTAACTCATCGAATCTGGGACTCCATCCGTTCAATAGTTATCATGTTAACATAAATTATCCACCGTGGTGAAGCAAACACAAAACCATTACATCCCAGAAGCGCTATGTGTGTGTGGGATATAATTACTAGTAAATTAACTATTCCATATACATTACATAATATAGATGAACAGGACATGGGGACTCCTGAAATTATAATTCATATTGTTTTTCAATTGTTTTGCTTGTTTGTTCGGATTCAGAATACAAACAAAGTGCAATCAAGTTTGCACTCAGTATGTCCATTGAAAGTAAAACGATGCATTCCACTGCATTTTAAATTGCCCCAACACATGAAGAAGATGAAATGCTTACCTGGGTTTTCCATTTGATGTCTTGGCTGGAAGAAGACAAGACTGTGCTTAACACCACATAGATATTATCAAACAATACATGAATGACTACAACAACGGTATGTTTACACCCAGTTTGGACTACTTTCATGGATTTGTTGAAGAATAATTTATACATTGAAACACACAACACAAAAGGTATCAAGAGAATTAAGTTGACGTTTGGCATGATATTAAACTAGGTTGGAGATGCAGAAGAAGATCGCTGGTTGCCCGAGATTCTGGCTGTGAATTTTCCAACCAACTTGATCAATCCAGCTCACATGACAGATCAGCAATATTTCATGGATCACGATCATCATCAAGGCAAAACTAGGCCTACGCAGTCCTGACTGCTAAAAGTATAGCCGCAAAAACAAAGCTGAAACGATGTGGGACAAGTCCACCCACACAGTCAGAAGTTATGGACCTAAATTTGAACAAAAGTTTGGCCATCTTGAAAGTGTTGGCCTCCAAAATCAGTTCATGAACCTACCCTAGAGCATTAACACACTGAATCTTGCTCATCACCTTGGAATGGAAATGTACTAAGAAGGGGTCTACCTTTTGTCACTGCTGTTTGGAGCAGATCGTGTCTGGCTTGGAGCTTGGACACCAGTGAACTCCCCAGGAGGTAGTCCTTGACTTTCTGAAGAACATCAAATATCGAGCTATGAGCAGGACAACATGTATATGTTGCTGCTCTTATCAAAATCATATTGAATTACACACTGCCGTATTATACTTCATTTATGTGATTTATTGCATTTCTGAACTATTCATTTGAGAGACACAGACAGACAGAGACGGGGAGAGAGAGAGAGACAAAGAGGCAGAGAGAGACACGGAGAGAGAGAGGGAGAGAGGCAGAGAGAGAAAGAGGGGGGGGGGGGGAGAGAAGCAGAGAGAGATCGACAGAGAGAGAGACAGATAGAGAGATAGTGTTGAAATACTCGCGCTACAGCTGTGACTGCGCGCGCACGCACACACGGGCACACAAACTTGTGTGCGTATACACACACACACACGCGTACACACACGCGCTCGCGGCCTCGCGCGCACACACACATACACTCGCGCACGTTTCTGCTACACGGGGCTGTATGGGGCAGGGAGAGTCGTGTTTTAAACTGGAGCGCAGCGGAGCGGTGTGCGCCGTGCGGCCACGCACACGCCTAGTCCGCGGTTCAGGCATGTTCCGAACCGTTCCCCCTGTTCCGATCCGAAATTCGGATCAACGGTGATCCGTTGCACCCCTAGTGGAGACGGGCAGGGAGGACAGTAGGATGGATAGAAGAGGAGGATCTGAGGGAGTGGGTGGAGTTAGCAATATAGAGAAGGTCAGACAGGTAGGGAGGAGCGAGGTTGTGGATGGCTTTGAAGGTAAGGAGGAGGATTTTGAAGCAAATATGCTTTTAAGTATGTAAACACTTTAAAAATGTAAAACTCGATTAAAATATGCATCGGAATTAACAATTCTAATGCCTTTTAAAAAACAAAACTTGTGGGTACTCGGCAGTACAACGGGTAATTGAACAAGTGTCCAAATTTTTGCAACCTTCGCAGATTTGACAAAGATGCAACATGCATACATATCATTTCTATGGTGATTATTTTTAATAAATCGAAAAACTTAAGGGTCAACTTGTCAGGAGCCGCTCGTCCGCGGGCGGCACCCAGGCGCCGGGTTCGTCCGCGGACCGCACCAGCACAGCTGGAGCATATCGATCTCGTCTCCGGAGCGGTTCCCTGATTGGCGGTCGTCCCCTTCATAAGGGGGCGTCGGGCGCCAGCTCGACGCAGCGTCCATGTGCTACTTAGGTTAGTTTCTAGGTAGACAAGTTTATGTGTTCAGTTAGTTAGTGTGTGTGTCTAGTCTTCTCCTGCTTACTGGATTAGCCGTTAGCCAGTTAGCCGTCTGGTAACCTGAGGCTGTCTACTGCTGCAGGAACGATCCCTCCGTCTCAAGATCGGTTCCGCTGGATCACGAGCCCAACTGCTTGAGATGAGTACTCCTCACAAGACTCTTTATACTTAGCGTTATTTACATGTGTTCAGAGACTTGCTTGCCTGTTCACTGTTGTTTATTTTCATACCTTTTCGCACAAGTGTTTGTGCTGCAATTGTCTTACGTTTGCCTTTTTATTTTCTGATGAAACGGATGTCCTGGGACAGGAATCCAACCTTTCTCCTGAGTCCATCCTTATCCTATT
>OMKY01251058.1:0-42351 GCA_900302395.1 Bregmaceros cantori | reverse complement strand
ACCCTTGAAAGAAAAAAAATCTATATCTCTATATATCTCTCTCACACACACACACACACAATACAAAACTATATGCTTTGTTATTATCGTTTCTTTTTTTAACGTCCGTGATCCTGACCGTGAGCTCGTCCTCGTCTGAATTGAAGATCTTGTCCAAGTCGCTGAAGGACACGGCCAAGTCCACCTCGTTGAACAGACTGGTGGAGGCTGCCGGCTTGTTGACCGCACCCTGGCCATCTGGAACACAGCACCAGGTTACACCAGGTTAGACATGTTAGCAGATGGTGGCAGTATGGCCGTCAATGTCCCCTCAAAAAAAAAAAAAGATTCCAAACTCTGGTGATCTTAATTGAGAAATTTGAAAAAAAAAAAAAAAAAACACCTCATCCAGCCCCATACACTAGTCGTGAGATTGATTCCCGACTCAGTCATAAATATGTCACAGGTCTGCTTCCCCGGCCTCATTCACAATAAGCCAGTCGATAAAAATAGTGCTTGCACCCAAAAAAATAATTTAGAAATAACTACAAATTGACTTTAGTATATCTAGCTAATATATACATAAGCACATACAAGGAGTTCAGTTAACATAGCGGCCACTTGACATACAAAAATTGGTTCGTATGAAGGGCCTACTTCGCACAATTACTCTGCCACGTGTAGCCTAGCAAGTCAAACCAAACAAATCAGTCCAAGCATCACTCGAACGTGCGTTTAGGTCAGGAGACCATCAAATGAAAAAATCTGATCCTTGGCTCAGTTTCTGCCGACCAATCAGAGCTGCGTTGAGCTGGGCTCTCCGGGACGAGATACTTCCTACTCAGTCACTTGTCACGCCAACTGTGCTGCGATTGGATAACTGATTTTTTAAAAAATAATGCGCCTACCCTCACCACACCCCTTTCGAAACCCATCGACTCCAGATTGGTTTGGCTTGCCTAGTATTTGTGCGCAAGCACTGGAGATGTAGAAACTGATCAATGTTTTTACAAAGTTCAGAATCAAAGCAGCACTTCAACATCCGTTTGGATCTCTTAGTCCCTACCGACAGCTATAGTAGACATGGTAACAAACATAATCCCCAAGGACACTGAGGGGACGGGGTCAAATGAATGCTAAGCCATGGAGTGAATTTCAGGTTTTTAAGACCAATAAAATAATTATTAACACAATTAGAGGAAAATAAAAACTCACCTTCTGTGGAGGAGCCACCGTCGTCGTCTCCCTGTGATGCAAAAACAAAAAAACATTTAACTCAAAGACAATGAAAGCAAATTTCAAACGGCAGCTACGAACCAGAGACCATTCCAGGAATATGCACACTCCCAACTCTATGAATAGTTTACACACCGTACCCTTTTAGTACAGACTTACATATACTCCTGCACAGTATAATTCCACCAAAAAAATAAAAAGACCACAGTGCATGCAGCGCCATGAGATCGTTTCCCCTTACGGTCATGTACTGGACGTCCCCGCTCGCTCATCCTGTATAAGATAACTATACATCAATATATTTATACCTTCACACCGTCTCATAATGTCTATAATGTGAAAATGAGACTGCAACTCTCCCTCAGCGATAGATAAACTCCACTTTCCGATGTCCAAGGAGCCACCACTTAGACACCTGGATTTATAATGCTCTTTGTTTCGCTTTCCTGAGAAAACGAAACTCCCACTCATCGCGAGACTTCTCTCCCCTGTTGATTGACCAATCATGCGATTGGCCATGTGGTTGAAAGTCCACTGCCAATATTGATGTTCTTCTCAATTTAAACTCTTGTTTAAATCTCCTATCCGTTCTCCGCTTGCCCCAGACAGATTGCTAGCTAGATGACCCATGTAAACTGGGAAACGCATGGCTTATCTTTTTATTTCACACACACCCCCATTCAAATTAAACGTCATCAATGACAAAATGGAGCTTGCACTGAATAGCTTTAAAATATATTTATATTGCTTGGATTTTAAAAAGAAAAATGAACAGATTAGTTGTCAACATTGGCTGTGTCCTAAATCGCTCTCTATCCCCTACTCCAAAGGCCAAAAATTCGGACACTAGAGTTGCCGCTGTTAAAATGATTATAAAATATAATTATAAAAAATAAAATTATAAAATTAAACAATCATCCCAAAAAGTCAGAAGTACTTACATTTATAACTATTTGCCGGGTCGGTCCCTTTGTGACATTTTTTTGGAGATTAGGTCATTATGCATTGCGAGATTAGGTAATCTCGCAATGCATTCTGGGTTATATTGCTTCGTCTAGGGTATATCCGATGCTCACTACTTTTTGCGGTGCATTGTGGGATACTTTGAGAGCACTATATAGGTTACATGGAGAATTCGGACAACCCTACAAAATGGCGTGCGCCCCCATATGGGGTATAGGGAGCGATTTCGGACACAGCCATCGAGTTTGTAGGACTTCACCTTATGCTTTTTGCCGACTTCCCGGTCACCGCCCTTGTCTTTCTTCTCAAAGGTGAAGGCCTCGTCTCCTTCCACAAAGGCGTACGGGTCCAGCTCGTTGCCGCGCCGCTCCCCATCATGGTTCAGGCCCGCCAGGTGGATGTTCCGCCGCTGGGCGTATGTGCGCACTCGCTCCTGACATACCTTCAGTGGGTGCTTTGAGCCGGACATCACTCTACATGGGGGGAAAGGACGGGAAGGTGAAGACTGTGCCAGTAATCCACCTTCTCCAATAACCCTTAGGCACTTTTAGGATGCAAAATTACAACACACACAGCGATTATTTTGATGATCGATTAATTGGCCATATTTTCTGAGGATTGATTAATCTGTTCTTTTTTTTTTAATCGGAACATTTGTATTTTCGGTACATTCTGAGCTATATTCAGGATTGGCTGGAAAAGGGCTGAAGGGTGAGGAGACGTGCGGGAAAGATGTCAGGGAGAAAAAGCAAACCCACGATTCTTTGTGCCACACATATGGCATTTGTGTGCTTTGCAGTGTACTCACTCATAAGAGACTGGGCTACTGCAGTGCACAAAATTGTAATTAATATTAACCTAAAACACTTGATATTGCAAACGAACAATATATGCACATTTAAGCAGAAGATTGACCAAACAAGGAAACGATTGATCACTGTCGATTATCGATTAATCAGTTGCAGCTCTATACACAATGTAGGGATACATGCACAATGTGAATTAATCTTTTTAAAATCTTAGTTCATGGGGTCCGCGTTGACCGAGTGGTTATGGACACCGCACCTAACGCGACCCCATTCATGTTAGTGGCGCTGCGTCTACCGCAGCGTCCGCAGTGTCGCGAGTTCGACTACGCTCGTCGACTTGTCTGCAATGTCTACCCCCGATCTCTTCAACCCAGTTTCCGACTAATCCTATTCAATAAAGATGGAAAAACGGCACTGACGCCGGAAAAAATAAGTTAGTTCAGTGAAAAACATCTCCAGACCGTCTCTCTCAATCCCCTTTCTCCTGCCAAAAGTCGATGTCTTTTCCTCCATTCGAGTTTTCACATCAACACATTTTTAAATTGGCTTTAGTTTAATGAAAGGTATACAAGTTAGATGTATACAATTTCCCCCTGTCAAAAGTCAATGTCTTTTTTTTGTTTCACAGCGACAACCTTAATTGGCTTTGATTCAACTAAATGTGTACAAGATAAATGTTACAAATTTGCAGGCATTTTTTTCAATTAGGATTTTTTTCTCAACGTCCTCTTCTCTCTGGTCCTCCGTTAAAGGAGTTATGTTATAAACTACTGTCCACAGATGACAGAGAGCTGGTTGCAAAGTCTTAAGTGATGCCCCAACTGTCAGCCAGACAACGGAAGTGATGATGAAAAATGCACCCTAGACACCTATGTGGATGATCACAGCCAAAATGCCGCTCAAATGAAATGGAAACGCATGAGGGCCTGAGTGCTCAACACATAATGTCATACATTTCCATTTCCTATAGTCCTATTGAGTTTTATATGTTGCCATTGATGCTAGCTTATATTTATGTTCTCTGTAATTAACTGTATATCTGTTAATAATGTTCCCACTCCTGGGTTCTAATCGGTTTAGCCTCCTGTGGACAGGTGTTGAAAATTAGCACTCGTGCTACAAACACTCATGGAGTGCATCGGGTTTGTCCGAAGTATCTTGTAATTAGAGCTGCAACCGAATAATTGATTAACCGATGGATGATAGTTGACTATTGAAATAATCCCCAACGAATTTTATAAGCAATTAATTAATCAATTAATTGATTAATTAATGTGTTGAATACGCTGTTCCCAATGCAATTTTTCCAGTGTCAAGGCCCCAATACAATAAAGACAGCACGTGAGCTTGAGCGAAAGTCAAATATGTTATAATTTAGCCTGTAAGCGTAGGCTCTTTCATGCCATTACTATAAAATTGAGATTGCTGTTTCGCTAAGAGTTTGTAAAATTAACATTGCAAACTTTTAATGTTTCATAATCATAATTAATGCCAATAATCATTCCAATTATAAAGGAATAATTAACAGATTAATCGCCAGTAAAAATGGCTGATTAATCAATTGTCCATGGTTACCAAAATAAATAAAAACACAACATCCATCAAAACTTTAAATTGCGTAATGGACAGAGATTATCTCTCTGAACCAGAAAGACAGGATTCTCCCTGGTGTTAGCACAATACAACCACGTGTGAGGCGCTGCACAATTAACATGGGGAAAAACGAACACTGGCACACTCCAGGCATCGCCTTGAATAAAAGCTTTTCATTTTGGGAACAAAAATAAACTTTAACTAAAATAATCAACATGAGCCGTGAACTTAATAGAATAGTACGGGTTGCTGTTGGCGAGGTGGTTAAAGACACCTTAAATAAACCAAGGACAGCCCCCATTCATAGTGTAGTGAATGCACGCGCGGTGCATTCTGGGCCGCCACCGTTGGCGACTCTGCATGTGCCTACACGCCTCTATATAAAAGAGTCAGAACAAAGTCTGACAATGACGGGGCTCAGTTATTGTCGACACGAGTTCCTCTTTCCCCAGCTCCTCCACGAGGGGGCGCTTGCATTACAATAGTAATGGCGCTGTGGTTTAGATTCGCAGCGTCCGCCGAGACGCAAGTTCTCTACTACCCTCGCCGGCTTTCCACACACACACACACACACCCATGCTCCAAGCTGGCACCTTTGCCGTCACGGCACATAATAAAAATAATGGATCATTTAATTTCAATTAAGATATATTTGAATTGATGTGTTTTAGAGGTGCAGCGGCTCACATGACTCACAGTTCAGATCGTTCCTCGGGCCAAGGCTCACGAATCACAAGATTTTTTGGATGAAAAAAAAATGAATAAAAATTGGTTTATTAAAACTTAAATTAAATATATTTTAATATTACATTTAAATATATAAAATTGCACAGGGATAATATCTGTTTAACATAACATGAAACAGCTCAATTGAAAAATATGTATATTTTGTCAATTATATGATTATTATACATTTACAAATAATAAAGGAGAAAATGGTTGTGTATTTTTAATTGAACATGTACAGGCTGCTATTTATCTCAAAATGGTAGTGAATTACAAACCGACTTTTATACTTTGACATTTATGTGATTTATTATGATATGCAATCAAGCAAAAATCACACACACACAGGCACACGTAGGTGTGTGCCGAACCGTTTATGTTGTTCCGAATGGATCACAGATCATCCAGATATTATGGTGGTATCACCGCGGTCAGCCGAACAGGCAGAGAGCGATATTTACATAACATTGTCACATTAAAAGTCTTATCATTGATTTATCCATGGTAATATGCCATCAATCACCAGAAGATGGCATCATAACTACGTCTCTATACTGCTTAATCATACGTGTACATATAATTCACCGTACGTGATACCAGCCAATGCCTGCCGCTATTGAACTTGCTTGATTATCGATGGGAACTGCATATTATACACACGACAACAGGAAAATCTGATAATTATCCGTTGAAGACTTTCCAAATACTCACTCGGTAATGGACACCACGTTGTCGGAACTCCCATCTCCCGGATCCCTGATCTTGTCAACGGGCAGCGACGGCGGAGCAAAGTCTGTGGCTCGCTTTCGGGGGAGGTTAAAGTACTTCCAAGGATTGTGGGCAGAGTCCTCGTCCAAGTTGACCGCCGAGCCGACGAAGGTGGTGGGCTCCAGCGCGTCGGCGTGGTAGGTCGGTGGAAGCGGGGGCAGTGGCACGCCGAGCTGGGGCTCCTCGCCGCCGGGCTTATGCAGCGGAGCCGTGCAGGGTTCGGCCGAGGCGGGGTAGAAGGGCTGGTGGACTGGTGTGGACGAGGTCGTCTTGACTGCAGCGGCGCTCCCCGGATCCCCGCCCGATTCTGGGAGGTTCAAACAAAAGCACATTAACGCCCGGCTCATTTAATGTTACAGGCATTTCCACAGATATTTAAAGGTACTGTGAAAAAAAGAAAATAAAAACTCTTCAAAATATATGCTGGTGCCGTGGAGTAGTGGATGGACTGCTCCCCGCGTCCTCCCCCACACAGTGCAGGAGTGTGGTCCATCTGACCAGATCTAATCTTGGGTAATGACGGGAGTATGGCTGCACAATTAATCCAATATCATGATTTTGGCAATTCCGAAAAAAACAAAAACAAAAAAAAAAAAAAACAATTACATTTTTTTAATTTAAAAAAAATGTAAAAATTGCAGTTCAGTTTTATTTTGTTTATACCCCACATTGTACATATGTAGGCCGGTATAATACGTACATAAATACTGTTGTATTTAATTTTTTTCGTTGTATTTTCAGTTTGTTTTTTTCAATCATGATTTCAATTAAGATCCAAATAATGGCGATTATGATTTTGTCCATAACGGTGCAGCCTAAGGACAGAGTGACCGATACTCACCAGCGTCTCCACCAGCTTGCGAGCAGGGGTGTGGGCTGAGCGGGGGCGGAGGCGGGGACCCAGCCTGGTCAGAGGGTGGCCCGTGGGGGTGAAGCGTGGGGGCCTTGGTGACGGCCGATGAGGCCGGGGCGTCGACGTGGCAGAGACTGGGGTAGACGTCTTCGGTGCTCCGCAGACACAGCCTCTGCAGCTGCGGTTCAGGATACTGGTCGTCTGAGGCCGTGCTGCGGTGGTGGAAGGGCGTCTGCGGCCGCTTGGGGGGCTTGTCCGCCTTCTCCGGCTTGTCGCCGCCCGGCTTGTGCTTGGGGGTCGGTGGGCCCAGCGTGTGCCCAGCCTTGTGCCTGGAGAGGAAAAAAATCGATCCAGAATAAAAACAACATACTAGGTGCTGGCTCGGTGGCACAGTCGTTAGTAGTTATTTGAAAAAAAATGTACAAAACAAAGAATAGAAATTATTTAGTAGACTATTAGGCCTGCCTAATAATCATAATTGAATCGGCAGACCAATACATGTGTAGCAGTACCATGTGTGTATTCGTTAGAACACATGTTAGGATCTTTCACTGCCATGGAATTCTACAGAGGTCTGGAGAGGTCACCGAATCTTGAGTATTTTCAATAATCAAGGGTTTTACTCTAGATTCCTCCATGGCATACATTACAAGCATTCCAGCCTAGCGCTCAGACAGCATTTCCATTACCAAATCAACACATAAAAGGAACAGTTAAATAATCCAGACATGCTGCACGTTTGTGCATGTGGGTGAAATGCCACAGACGCCGTTCGCATTATTTTGGCAGCTGCTCTTCAACAAAATGTATTGTGTCAGAAACCGTTCCTGGCATTTACCTCAAGGGAATACGAAGTGGGCGTGTCTGTGGCCGATACTGGCAAGGAGGACATGCGTAAGCATGCAATACTGGGCCTCGCCTGGCCTACAGGTGCACCCTTCATACAGGCTTTGCGCAGGCTGGAATATACATCGAGGTTAGCCTGGCAAGCCAGAACAAATGAATCGTCCACGCAACGCACGCGACTAGAACGATCATTTGGTCTGGATTAAGCAGGCTCGAAAAGTGTCAATGAAAAAAGTGTCAAATGAAGTTATCAAATCACAGCGCAGTAGGTGTGACAAGGGGCTTGGAGGCCCACGGCTTGATTTGAACAAAGCCCGCCATAACTGGGCGCTGATTGGACCAATTAAACTCAAGCCAACATACCGTGTACAACTGCAGTGCGCCCGATGGGAGGGATCTAAAAAATCCCACAGGTCAGTTTTTTCAGTTTTTCCGTTGTCACAGGTTCCGTTGGCCAAGGCAGAAAACTTCCTCCTAGGACAGACAACGGCAACATGTTCACATTTTCAAAAAGTAAGGCAAGACACTTTAGTCACACATCCATGTACAGTGAAATTCTTTCTCCACATTTAACCCATCCATGAGAAGCAGTGGGCAGCCGTAGTGCATCCCCCGGCAGGGCTTGAAAACAAAATTATTTTTTAAAAGTTCGGTTCCGAACGGTTCAGGCAGGCCTATGTTTAGCATTTTCATTCTTGGAACCGTTGCACCACAAAAATATCAGTCCTGAACCGGTTTGGAACGCAAAAATTCTGTTCGTTCTTAAAGTTCCTGATATTGTGCAATGTTAAGTTTAGATATAGTTAATATAAAATATATTTGGTGGACTTTCAAACTTCAGTGCAACTGTATTAAGATGAAAATAGGCATTAAAATGACATTACATTCGCTTCCTTGTCTGCCCACAAGATGGAGACCCAGATGTATGGGGCTTGATGACTGACAGTGAAAGTTGGATGGATGCACAACTGGAAATGTCTCCCAGACATAGGATATGTTAAAATATATAGAGAACGGAAAAAAAAGTTTTAGCCGGTTTTGTGGATTTCATAATGTTCCGGTTCTGTTCCAGAACAGTTCAATAAATCTTTTTTCGTTTCAGTTTTTTCGCTCTTCATAAAATTCTGTAAAATTCTGTTTGTTTCCGGTTTTCGTTTCTTGAAGCGGTTTGGAGCTCTGGGACTGGAGCAGGCACGGGGGAAGAACATGTAAACCCCACACAGAAAGGACCCGGGCTGGGATTTGAATCTAGGCTCTCCTTGCTGTGAGGTAGCAGTGCTAACAAGGATCTACGCCAACACCTTGACCAAAAGGAAAAAACAAAACAATGAATCGAGACTGACCATTGAATCCCTTGAAAACAGAATACAAAACAGGACTTGAGGCCCAACATCATGGCCTCATCCTGCTCAAGACGACAATGTACCGCAGACTCAGTACCGTGATTAATCTTACGCCAGTAACAGCAGCAATAACAGGAAGGCGCTTAGTCTCCACCGCAAACAACACCCCGCGCTCGGATGCCTCGACCGAGTACGCCCCACCACCCAAAAACACACTCGTCGTGCAAACGGCGTGTCCACTATGTGGATTAAATAATCAATGAGGCCCAATGTGGGCTGCACGTGGACATCCGGGTGAAATCTAGCGAATATGCGAATCCAGTTGTAACCATATCTTCATGTATCATGAACCATACAAGTCATATGTTGTCTGATGTACCAGGTTACAATATTTATGGCTCTGTACTGTCTGTCCTTAAATACATTTCATTCATTCATTCATTCATTCAACCACTGCAGATCAGAAAAGTGGTCATGAAAATAATTTGAGTTACACTTCTAGTGACAGGAATTCTTTTCGAGCCTACGTATAAATAATTCAGTTCTCCACACTCCCTATAGACCACAATTACACCCGCTCTCACCTACAGTTCACCTGCCCCTGCAGTTCCTACTACAATTGATTGGCTTTGAATCAATCAATTTTGTGCTGGCTGTGTGCAGCAGTCGTCCACAGACCCACAACCACGTCCCAGTAACTTAGTTCACAGGTATGGGCAACGTCACAAGTTCCCCTCCCCTTGTGGACCTTTCTGCAATATCTTCCCTGAGCTCTCTTGATCCAGCTTCGAAACTAACTGTCAATAGAAAAAAAAATATATGCTTACATCAGACAATATAAACTTGAAAAAACAAACCAGATTTTTGACATCAAACACTGTCCTTCAACCTATTAGAGTTCACTTTTTATTCCAAAATAATTGGGAGACCTACTTGTTGTCGGCTCTGTTGACGTTGTATTCGTGCCACACGGTTTGAACGACCTGGCTGGCCAGTCTGCTGGGCACTTTCCCACCGTGCAGGCCGGCACTGCTGCAGCTGTAGGCATCAGAGGCCGACGATAGCCGCAGCCAGCGCTGGGCAGGCTGGCAATCTGAGAACACATCATAGCACATTATTAAATTCCATTTTCTTTCCAGGTTTCCATGTGTACTTATTATAGGACCGGAAGACAAGACGGAGTTCAAGTGAATGAAAGTACCCGAACGTATGACAGGAAAGTGACTTTTAACTCACAATAACATCATTCGCTGAGCGATTCATTGGCCCAGAAATTATCGTGTTAAACGATAATATCGTCAGCATGTCGACTCCCTCTCAGTCTTCTTCGCCGCACGTGTATACGCCGTTCAACGAGCGACTACACGCGTATGCCTTTGAATATGGCTGGGTTGGGAAAAAGACAGTCTGAAGATGAACACGACAAATGTAAATTAATTTAGACCTGAAATTAACCCATGTTAAATGTGCATGCACATCATGCATCAGAAGAGAAAGGGTAGGAGTGATGGGGAAACATTGGCTGTGGAGAGCTCACCTGTCTGGGCCTCCTCGGGTGACGTGGGTGGCGTGAGGGTCACCGATGACATCGCAGGATCACGGTGGGCGGCGGGACCCTGCGGTCCCCCACTGCTGATCACTCCCGACGGGTGGCCCGAGCCCTGGGGCGCTGCGGCCAGCACTTCAGACAAGGGGAACAGGACCAGACACGCCGGGTACACCATCCTCACGCCAGCTGGAGGAGAGAAGGTTGTATGTTTACATACTTGTAGTCCTTTAAACTTTTGTCCAATATCCGATTGTCCCATTCTTTTGATCAGTCGTCCCATCTCTCTCATTTCGGTCTTTTCGGTCTTCCTTTTTCTTCCTCTTACTGTGCCTTGTGAGGTTTTTGCAAGGCATTTCGATCTTGTGATGTGGCCGTAACACTTCAGTTCGCACCGTTAAATAGTGGTGACGAGGTTGACGTACGGGCCAATTGCGTTCTTAAATGCAAACAATTTGTATGGTAACATTTTCAAAATAATAATTAACCGTCTCTGAAATGGGCTGATCGACCTGCTTACTGATTACCGTGGATACGACAGCGACCGAGGCAAGCGCTTGAGGAAGGGTTGGATTCAGTGTCGCCATCATGAAAACCGTGCAGGCTTAACCCTTAAGGGGTTAAGACAATAGTTACTTATGTAACATGAAATTCAAGATGTTAATCCAAGACATGTGCTCCGTCCAATAAATATGTTTAAACACCCCCAAAAAAATCTACATACCAACAAGGACCTCGACCGCAGCTAGCGAGTCATCCTCCCAGTCGCCGTCGTCCATCTTGTCCTCCGGAAGGTCTTTTGGCGTGGGACTGATGGGGTAGAACTGCCGCCACTCTTCCATCAGCTTTTGGGTGGGATGGTCCGACATCTTGAACGCCTGGCCGGTCAGGGTGCCATTCAGACCGTACGGACTTAAGATGACTGCGGGGAGAAAACAATTTCGTCAAAATCCTACATTGATCCACTGACAAAATATGGGCAACTCATATTTTTTTTATAGTGCCAAAATCGCAGCCAAAGCTGCCTCGAGGCGCTTCACAGAAGTTATTTTGTTCATAGATTTTAGTTTAAGTAACATAGCGGCTGTTTACCTAGCATCCTTTCAACCTTGATTGCCCAATTGTGAACAGTAATTGGGATTGGCTACAGAACTCCTTTAACTGAGGACTGGAGAGAAAAAAATAGGAGATGGAGATTTTTAATCAATCTCAATCTCTGCCTAGTTGAAAAAAATACCTACAGGTTTGTATTAGTTGTTGTTAATGTTAATTAGTTTGGTTAGATTGGTTAACAGAACTCCTTTAACTGAGGACTGGAGAGAAAAAAAGAGATGGAGTTTTTCAATCAATCTAAATCTATGCAATGTATGTTTTTGTATACATACCTTTTAGCGCTGTCAGAAATTGTGTCAATAATTACTTGCGATACAGCGTTTGTGCAATTATTATGGTATTTAAAGTGAATAACCAACCAGCAGATTTCCAATGTGAGCATTTACTGCTTTGTGCAGTGTTAATTGGAGATGCTTCATAATCAGAATTTTGACTTAAAGCAATCCAATGAACACAAAAATGTAAAAATGTAAATTGATCTAGCATGAATTCTGGTAAGTTGAAATGCCAGCCGAGTGGCACCCTTTGTGCGTCGCCTGCCACTGCTGGCGCCAAGAAAAAAAGTTAATGGTCAGTAATTAAGCCATTAGCTGATTCATTGCCCATGGGAGAAAACTCACCAAAAGGTTAACAGGCAAATGATATGGTGTAGCAGGACATCAATTAGGTTGTAGAATGTTATCAAATCAAAGTGTGTGTGACAAGAGGCATGGAGGCCCACATTAATGGGGCGTTGATTGGACAGCCTGAATTTGGGTGACAATCTGATTTGTCTGCCCGGTTGGTCCAGACCCACCGAGTCGTCCCGAGCAATGAGTGCCAGGCAACATCAAATGCATTCTGTGCTCTGTGGTGCAGTCGGTGAGCCACCCACATCCATGGGTGGCAGTGGAGCTAGTCTGCGACCTTCACTACACTCATCTTCCTTGAATTTTCAAACCCAATACATTTGATTAGTTTTATTTTTATTCTTAGTATTATTTTTTGTATATTTTAGCCCCAAACATGGCTGTTAAATTGTTGGGAGACTTTCTAGCCTTCTAAAATAGTGTTTATGGGGCGCCCCGCAGTGGCAGAACGGTTGTAGGGCAGTGCCACCGGTTCCAATCCCCGCTCCGGCTTTTCTGCAGTCTCCCTCCCCCGAGTCTTCATCCCAGTTTCGGATCCAAAATCGGCGCCCCAAAAGATAACCAAAACATTTATTAATTTCCAAAACAAAAATCATATTTATGACATTTTCATATAGAATGAGTGAGTCCTCTGCATTAAAACAAGGTGAACCCCAGCAGTACCTTGCAGGGGGCTGGAGCTCTGCTGCACCAGTCCGAGGTGCTCCTCGGTCAGCCGTTGGACGGGCTGGTGCTGGGCAATCTCCACACTGGTGCACACATTGCTGTCACCGTGCACGAAGAAGGTGAAGGCACACGACAGATGATCGCTGGGTTGGGGAAACACAATGGACAGGTCATTTAAAAGGTGTTTGATCTTGGAGCTGGTGGACATATCGTCTTGATCTCTGTACGCTCTGTACATATTATACATGTCTGTTTCTGTACGCTTGTGAGACATGGGCCCCAACGGCAAAACTAGAGATAATTCAGGCCACAGAGATGAGATGTTACTGTCCACAGGCTCCTCGCATCTCGTATAGAGAAAGTGAAAGCCCGAATAAAGCAAGCCATTGGACCATATGAAGTCACTCAGCTTGCAAATTGTCATAAGTTCCCAAGGACTCTCAATAACAATCCTTCAAGGCACAGCGCCAGGTGGAAGGAGAGGAAGACAGAGAGAGTGATGGGAAGATAACATCAAGATTGGACAACATGCAGGCTGAGTGACACGATGCGAGTGGCCGAGGACAAAGGGCAATGGAGAGAGCTGGTTGTGGAGTCTTCAATGGCGCCTCAACGCCAGACTAGAGAAGTGATGGTTGTGTGTGTGTGTGTGTGTGCGTGCGTGCGTGCGTCTTTTAAGTGTCTGTGCCCACAATTTCCCCTGCATTCGCCTTGTTCCGTATAGCTGTGTAACTATTTGATAGTGAGATATGATCCGACCGCACATTTAAAATTGCCTGTGCAACCTCAAAAAGGCGATTAATCGAGCCAGTACCTCGAATAATTGTTTTAGCCCTGCATACATTTATTCAATTATTAATTACATTAGGGTCCGTCACCCCCTCTCAAATCAAACACAATATCATTGAAACAGTGAAAATAATTGTATGAGGCATACAAAGGCTGTAGTGCGACGTCACTCACACAACCTCCCACTGAGAGACCCAATGGTTGATTACAGCCAGTGACCGGCTGCAGGCAGCGACAGCACACATGGAAATGCTCCAACGCTCACAACATGCGTCAACATGACGCCAAAGCATCTTTGACAGCAGACTAATTTACAATAGAGTTCATAATTATTCACAGGACAAAAACATTTTGCGACAACAGAAAAAATTTACAGGGCTGGGAATCGATTTTAATTTCTTCAATCAATTCTAATCATAAGGTCACAAATATATATTAACGTATTGCTGGATTGTCGCTTTAAAATAAATATTGTCCTAGAGTCCTATAGACAAAGCAGCCCCAGGTGTATTTGCGTAAGGAGTCCAGAATCTGATTTTTTTTTTCTAAAATAAATACTTTCAACGTTTGAAAATCAAGTTAACACCAATACTTTTAGTTGCATTACTTGCATGATATACCCATGGCAGCAGTGTTCTTCAAATTAACGTTCAATTTGAAATTCAAATTTCAGTTCAGTCCTTGCAAAATGAATTTGTTCATTCATCCTTCCTAGGTCAACATGTTGAACTATGAACGGGTGGTTCCCCAAACTTTACGTTAGTTCTTTGTTATTTCTTTTTTTAATGTTGCCGTCAGCCATATTCTGTACATATTATTGACAGTGTACAAGCAGAATAAGACAATATTTAACTGTTTCAACCCTGTGTTAGATTCTCAGAGGTGGATAGAAACGGTGCAGTATTTTTTGCCTTCGTGGCTGTGGCTCTGAACAAAAATATAGCCTCCGTTCAATAACCTAAGAAAAAAGTGCATTCATAAGTATACGTTCAAGAATAATTGAGCGTCTCGTTTGTGTTGATGGAGATCATGAAGTATGGTTCTTTGAACACATTCGGGTACAACACTGCATGGCAGGGTTTCTAAGATAAGATACTTTATTTGGTCACACATACATACATGTACAGCGAAATTCTTCCTCTGCATTCCCATCCCTGAGGAGCGGTGAGCGCCCGGGGGCCAACTCCAGATTCTGAGCCAGTACCTGGCCCAGGGGCACTGACTGGAGCAGGTTAACTAGAACATGTTTTTGGCGGTGGGGGAAACCAGAGTGCCCGGAGGAAACCCACGCAGACACGGGGAGAACATGTAACATGTAAACTCCACACAGAAAGGACCTGTCCGGGTTGGGATTCGAACCCAGGACCTTCTAGCTGTGAGGCAGCAATGCTAACCACTGCGCCACCGTGCTGCCTAATGTCCTAATCGATTAATCGCCAAGGAATTGAATCACTTATTGTCAGTTTTGTGCAGACACTACCCACTATTGGGCCACGCAAATTTGATGTTATGAATATGAAGAAAATCATCTTAATTGTTGGTACATTTGCTGTTAAAGAACAACCAAAACGGCACAATGGGTCTGGGCAAATCAGGCAGACGGCACCTGTATAATACGGACTGACCAATCGAAAGATTCGAATCAAGACCTATTGCGCTGTGACTGTATTACAGTATTTGATTGACACTTGTTTGACCCTGGTTTTACCAGACCTCATGATCATTCTAATCACATGCAATGCATAGACGATCCGTTGGTTCTGGCTCGCCAGGCTACCAAATTTGACCAGTTCAAGTTGACAAAATTACATAAACATATATATATATATATTTTTTTTTTTAATGTATTTTGTGTGAATATATGCTGTATTTTTCTGAAGAAAAAGATCCAACCAATTCAATCAACAAATTGTTTTTAATGATAGACTATGAAATAATCGTTAGTTGCACCCCTGGTAGACAGAGAGGGCATAATGTCAAGACAGACACACGCTAGAGAGCCACTAACATTCAGCCCCAGGGTGAGGGGCAGGCCATGCAACAGGCCGTTTACACACATTGTGATCCTGCCAGAGAGGTGAGGGCCCCGAGAGGCCCGGGATGCACTATGGAGGATGTGAGAGAGGCTCAATTCCTGGCATACTTGGCTGCCACTCATCATTACGGCAAGCACTGGACATGTTGGAAACAATGGACTGTGTGCCACTACTGGGGGTGGTCCGCCCCACGTTTTTACCAATACAGAAGTGTGTTTAGTAAATAACACATTGATGGTGTTTAGATGATGTTGGTGACTTCATTTTGTAAAATACAGTACAATACATCTGTAACATGTCCATTAAACACTGGATGGGATTGGCTCCTGAACGAGCCAACTCGCCAACTACAGCATTCAGGAAGTCCAATCCGGAAGTCCTACCCCCCCTCTCCCTCAAAATAGTCGAACCCCACCCCCACCACAGATTGCCAAGCTCTTAATATTGCCGCACTACTGTATTTAATAACTTGTTGACATTATTGCACCTTACGTTTGTGTTTCTTTGCTAGGGGCTGGCCCTGTGCCGCAGTGGGTCAAGACTGCTACCCCAAGCCCCATCCAATCACATACATAATCTTGTTGCTGTGATTTGGATAACAGGCAAATTAGCCACATGAAATACATTTAAAAAAAAAATGGTACCAGACAACATCAACTAGCAGATGTTTTGATTGCAAGCAATTAGGGCTGCAACTAACGATTATTAACACAAAATGTTAATTATTAAAACTTTGCAATATTAATGCAAACTTTTTGCAGTGTCGCCATCTCCATATATTGATAATCCATTTTTCTGTACTATTCAGGGCAAACGTATTGTGTTTTCATCCATTGTGGGGCTTAACAGTATTCAATATCAAAAAGAATGGGCAGGGCCATGACACTGGGAATGCCAAACAACATATTTCAACACATTTTGAGCGGAGAACAGTCCTAGGAAGTAATCGATTAATCGCTGCCAGTGAATAGATGATCAAATTAGCGATTATTGAAATAATAGATTATCATCGATGAAATTGTTGCAGATCTACCATCAATTGTGAGTCTACACCGACAAGGTAGGTGTATGTGGTGCTGTGGCCACTGCAACGGCCTTAACGAATGAAGCCCTACCATCTTTGCAGGACCAAGACAGGGTGAGGAACCGGGCCAAAAACATAGTAGCAGCCCCCTCCCACCCAGTGCACAATCTTTTCTCCCTCCTGCCCTCCGGAAAATGTTAGAGCCTTGCGCACCAAGACAAGATACCCCAGACAGAAAACAGTTTCCTCCCACAAGCAGCGATGCTACTTGCTTGATATGTTAGATATAAACTCTATGCTGGTGTCACTTTATAACTTATCTTTTGTTTTGACCTTGTGTCACTGTCGAACTTGAGAGTAGTTTCATGCCCAACTAAAATTCCATGTGTGTACTGCTGTCATGCATATGCAACATGGCGAATTAAAATGAATCTTGAAGGAAACTATGCAGCTCTACTATTTAAATGGATCAAGCCCTGTGATATGCAAGGGTGTGGGTTCATGTCGGGTTTTCTTATATAAGGCTCATCAGGGGAATTACATTGAGCTTTAGGGAGCGTAGAGAACTCCAGCGACCCATAGGAACAATATGGAGCTATAAAGAACTTTAAGGGGGAAAAAAGCTGCAAAGCAGAGCTGTCCCGTTAGCATTTCATAACAAAACAGCCCCCAGGCCTCAAATGTGTCAACTTACAAAAGACATGTGATCTGTGTGTCTGTAGAGTTCTCTCCCCCAGACCAATCATTTAACTAGCCTGGCAAGCCAGAACAAATGAATCGTTCACACATCGCACGTGACTAGAATGATCATTTGGTCTGGATTAAGCAGGTTAAAAAAAATCATAGCGCAGTATGGGTGATAAGCGCCCGCGCTGATTTGACCACCCGAATTTCGTCGACTAATTTGTCTGCACGTCGAGATCCACCGAACCACCTAGTCGCATGCGAAGCGTGGATGATTGGGAGAAATGTTTTTGAAAGTTTCATAGATTAATCGTTCGTCATGGGCAGCACGGTGTTGCACTGCTGCCTCACAGCAAAAAGGTCCAGGGTTTGAATACCGAAAAGGTCCTTTCTGTGCAGAGTTTACATGTTCTCCCTGTGTCTTCCCGAGTTTTCTCCGGATGCTTCGGTTTCCCCACCACCACCAGAAAATATGTTCTAGTTAACAGGCTACAGTCAGTTAAGCTATGCAATGCTCCTTAAAACATCGTTGGCTGTGAATAGGAATCTGCACATGGTTGCTGGCTCCGAATTTAAATTTGCGCACTGTTGTGAGTTGAGAAACTATTCATGGAAATCGAGATTGCCTTGCGGGCTCTGTGATGATTATTCTTGAACTTGTCAGCAGGCCAAATGAAACCGGTTGAGCAACTGCCTGAATTATATTACCCAGCAGTTGGCCAAAGCAACAGTTTATAACCAACCTCGTTGGCGAGAGGGATGTGTCAGGGTAGCACTTTTTAAAACATATCAAGTGTAGATTATAACAAATCACAGAATGATTCAAAGATCTCGCATGACTGGAAGGCTGCACGATATTGCGGTAAATTAAAAAATAGTTTTTGTTTTGTCTTGGCTCTG
Source organism: Bregmaceros cantori (assembly GCA_900302395.1). Lineage (NCBI taxonomy): Eukaryota > Metazoa > Chordata > Actinopteri > Gadiformes > Bregmacerotidae > Bregmaceros > Bregmaceros cantori. Next base: position 23,848 of record OMKY01251058.1, on the reverse strand, counting down.
TGGTGAAAATCCATCAATAAAATTAGAAAATTTCAATTTAATAAATTAACAAAGTGATTGATCACAAGCTACAGCTGATTATGTGCTGGCTCTGTGGCGCAGTCGGCAAGACTCGCGCACCCAGCACATGTAGGGTGCCTGTGACTTAGTTCACAGGCACGGGCAGCGTTGCAGAAATGGCCGCGAGACATTCTCAAACTTGCACAGATTCCTCCTCCCGTCTCTCTCCCCCCACTTTCGAACAAATGGCAAATGGGGAGGGGGAAATGGAGCGCATCCTGAAAAGAAACAAAAATAAAAGTTGTTGTTTAATAAAATCAAAATAATAGTTAGTGGCAGCCCTAATACAGTGTAACAGTTCTCCCTGGAGTCAGTTTACAACATCTGAGAGAACAGGGGAGGAATCTATGAAATGTCACTGTGGGAAAAGTGACACTGCTACGCATACCAGCACCATGATTCATAACTGGCCAGTCGCCTGGCATGGCTATACATCACTAAATGGGCTCTGACACAGAAGGTCTAAAAACAAAAAAGGCACAGTTTCCCTGCAAAGGGGTGTTTTTCCTTCCGTTAAAGAGTTAATTAAGCTCACAGAAATGCAGCGAATGAATAATCATTTCTGTATCATGTGGACGGGATGGTCTGAATGTGTGAAATTTGCAGTGAGGTGGGCCAGCATCTGTTCACACAGCTGGTAAAATTGGGTAAAGTTGTAAACACCCCGAATAAAAAAAGACAATATACACAAGCATTGAATATTTTTAAAATAGCAAAAAGCTGAAGTAAATGGGGAAGGAATAAGTCATATTTGAAAGGCGCCCCAATCCTATCCAAGTTGGTGTGACGTGCTAGCTTCTATGTTGCATGTAAACAGCGCTCAGAATGAGAGACGTGCATGGCAAATGGCGATAAACTGCTCACAAACATTGGCCGCATACGCCGAGTTTCACTTTCTGACGCCCGTCGGTGGATCTTAACTGCGTGGAAAAGCGCAAGGGAATTTACCATCACCAATGAGTTTTGAAAGTCTGGACTTGCAAGAGGGTAGATAAGCAACCAGGTTCACCCCGGGCAGTGGGGTGAACCACGGCAACACAAATCGCCACAGAAGCGGTAAGTGAGTTAGCTTTTATGACTTTTTTCCACTCTGAGGGAGAGGAGTTTGATGGGTTCAATGATGAGTAGTAAAGCAATTAATAACTTAAGTTTTCTTTTGCCAAGTGCGTCGTTGTTTTGACAAACTGTTGTACCCGGGCGGCATTCGGAAACTGATCAGTACTGTTCTATTAAGTAGATGGCTGCGGCTTTTATGCCGATACAGCATATATAAATACTGTTGCATGTTTTCTTAAAAATGACGGGGTGCAGCTTTTAGAGATGTGCGCCTAATGGTCCGCAAAATACAGTATTTATTTCTTTAATTTGGGTTAGCAGCTCATTAAAAATTTTCAAAGAAGTAAGATTACTGCGAAGAAATTACTGGTTAGTTCAAGGCTGAAAACAACGATTATTTTATTTTACATTTCTGGGCGCAAGCACCATTTTCAGTTCTTTATTGAGCTACTAGCTATTAATCATTTAAATAATCATCAACCAATCAACTCATGCACGCTGCTGCTGGTAAGTGCATCGCCACACTTACCGTGTGCGTGTGCGTGTGTTACAGCTGTTGCTGCTTTTGCATTTGTTCGCTTTGTTAACATACGTTGACGCTCGTGCGGGGCACGGCAGCGAGCGTTCTTTCCGCTGTCACCCTTCTGCCTCCCCTACTGGGAGAAACTGCTGCTGGACCCCTTCGGCTCCCAGAGAGACCTTGCCTACGTGGTGCTGTGTCCAGACAACCCAGCCCTGCTCAGAGGAGCCAGCACCTTCTTCAAGGATCTCAGTGCCATCTACGAGGTCTGTACCCATGGGGACTTCATTACTAGCCTGGCAAACCAGAACAAATGAATCGTCCACTCATCTCACGCGACTAGAACGATCATTTGGTCTGGATTAAGCAGGCTGGAAAAATGTCAAAAAGTGTTGATCAAATGAAATATTCAAAACACAGTGCAGTAGGCGGGACAAGTGGCATGAAAGCCCACGTCTCGAATTGAACAAGGCCCGCCTTAATGGGATGCTGATTGAACCTCCTGAGTTTGGGCAACAATCTGATTTGTCCAGACCCACCGGGGCCACCCCGTCGTATATATATATACATTTGTACTTCCTCAAAAACGTTAAGCAACTCGATACTACTGCACCTGCTACCTGCCTCGGAAAATATGTTCATAAAATATGTTAATAAAGCGCTTGCATTGCAATTATGCGTTTTGCTATGGGTCTGTACAATTTATTAAATCATGCAGTTCTAATAAAACCACAACTTAAAAACGGCAATGAATCGCAAAGGTGTTGTTTATACATACATTTTTTCCCCTGAGGTGAAATAAAAGTGTTAATGAAAAAGTAAATTACGTGGACATCCATTATTCAGTGAAATGTCATATTTTCTTTTTATATTAATGATTGCTACTTAACTCTGAAAAAAAAAAAAACAGAATAATCGATTCAAAACATGTTAAAATAATCGATTACTAAAATATTTGATAGTTGCAGCCCTACCACTGCCCATATTCTTTAGCGATTGGATGTATGTTATCGTTTGCCATTTCAAAAGAAGGCGGTGGATCTACTTGATCTAACAAATTCCACAATGAGGCATGATGACTTCAGTTTAATTCAAGTTTTTTAAAATTAAATGTTTTTTAAAGGCAGTGAAATACTTACTTTTAATAAACTAGAAGCGCTCAGAGTGCAAACCTGCACCAAGGCCATGTGGTCAGATGCCAAAACAATTAGACGCCATTGCGTTACTTATAGGATACAGAAATGCACCAAAATTGTATCACTTGTCACCAGTGGCAGTCCAGTGATCTGCCAGAGGTGGGAGACAAATCCGGGTGTCCGGCTTGGCAGATCATTAGGCTAACCGCTACACTGTCTGAGCTGTGCTAGTACCACACAGTAGAGTGAAGACAACTGTTGCTGGAGGTGATCGCAGTTTGTAAGCGCATAACAGTTGTCAAACTAGACGCTATTATGTTACTTAGAAATGCACCAATATGGTATCACTTGTTCCGTGTCATTTCCAACAATGCCATCTAGATCCGTGCATAACTTTTTCATGCAGACAGACAAACCAACGCAACCAAAAACATAACCTGCTTGGCACCGGTAATAAACAGTTAGTTGCAACTTTATGTCTCTTTAGCTTCACCTATTGCAGATTTCACATGCTATTGCACAGAACCTACTATTCAGAGCTAGCCAATAACATTACCTTTTACCCAAGCTTATCATTTTTATTGAATCATTTGTGTTGCTGTTGGGCTTAACAGTGGTCAGCATCCAAGAGTGTCATTTAGTGTCATGGCTGGGCCATGACACAAATTGAGACTGGCATTGGGGGCAACATATATATTGTATGTTTGGACCAAACAATGAAACTATTAATAGATTAAATCAAATGAGTTGGTAAATAATTCAATAAATAAAAATAAAATCAATTGAAGTGCTACCCAAGAGGCATTAGAAACCAAGAGGCTGGCCCAATGGTGCCGCGGGTTAAGACCGCTGGCCCAAGTCAGCCGCATTGCAACACGCAACGCCCCAAGATCAATTCCCCTCACGGTCATATACCGCACGTTCGCTGGTCTCCGCTCACTCACCCCCCTCTGTTAAACGAGAAAAGAGCTTGCACAGAGTATAAAAAGGGGGAGGTACCTCTTGTTGACTGGCTTCTCGTCCTTGTCGTAGGGCTTGACGAACCACTTTCCGATACGGGCGAACCCCCGGTTCATCAGACAGCGTTCCAGCAAGTTGTGGATGGCTTTGAACAGCAGGGTGCGGCATTCGTACGAGAGGCCACTTTCCCACTCTCCATCCTCTTCACCTGGGAACACCATGGCAGGAACGTTAAAACAGGCGCACCAACAATGGATATACAACAGGAGTGAAATCATTACATGCTTACCCTACCTTACCCTAAAACCAGCTTCAGCTGGTAGCTGATCAAACAGATATTAGTCGATTACCTTCCTGAAGAAAATGCAACTTGAGCGGATTAGGCGCGTGCGTCTGAGTGGCCGCACACCGCTCCGCTGCGCTACAGTTTAAAACGGCGACTCTCCTTGCCCCACACAGCCCCGTGTAGCAGAAACGTGCGTGTGTGTGTGTGTGTGTGTGTGTGTGTGTGCCCGTGCGCGCGAGTGTGCGCACGGTCACAGCTGTAGCGCCTTCCTGGTGAAAAGACGGCGAGTAAATACATACGCGCAATTGTATTTCAACACTATATCTCCGTCGATCTCTCTGCGCCTCGCCCTCTCTGCGCCTCGCCCTCTCTGCGCCTCGCCCTCTCTGCGCCTCGCCCTCTCTGCGTCTCGCCCTCTCTGCGTCTCGCCCTCTCTGCGTCTCGCCCTCTCTGCGTCTAGCCCTCTCTGCGTCTAGCCCTCTCTGCGTCTAGCCCTCTCTGCGTCTAGCTCTCTGTGTCTGTCTGTGCCTCTCAACTGAATAGTTTCAAAAAATATCTTTAAGAAATGCAATAAATCACATAAATGAAGTATAAAATGCCAATATATAATTCAATATCATTTTGATAAGAGCAGCAACATATACATGTTCAATTGAAAATAAATAACAATCTCTTTATTACATTTGTAAATATATATGTGGTTATTAATTATATTATTTAGTTTAAAAACGTATATTATCCCGATGCACTGAAGTTGCGTGAGCTCTGATCCGAGGATCGGTCCGAACCGTGAGTCTCTTGATCCGTTGCACCCCTAACACAAACCTAATAAAATTAGGTTATGTAATATTATTCTGATGTCTTTCTTCATATTTCTGTAAACAATTTCAATATTTGTCGTTCCCAATGCAAACATAATATAAAATCATGCTTATGAGCAATCAAATTTTAATTTGAAAAATAACCATTAATTGAAGCCCTACTTCAAATCCATTTCTGCATTGGGCTTTCTCCCTTTGCGTTACTATTTGCAACATTGCATTTAGTCGCAAGCCAAACCTAGTCAATGAAGGCTGGATCTGTCACCAGTAAGTGGGAATGAATGTAAAATGCATAGACCAGTCCAACAAGTTGTCGGCGCGAAGCTGAAAGTTTCCTTCGCAGGACAATTATTCAAGACATGTTTACCAAAGCAAAGCCGACATGGCAGCGACCAACATGTCAGTTTGTGAAGTGACCCTTTAAGCCACTTCAGGTCAAAGTCTGTTGTGACCAAATGGGGGGGGGGGGGGGCGTGCCATTAGTTGCCAGTTTGTTCTGTATAAGCAAATAATTTCCGGAAATAAACATTCTGCTGTAAGATGTACCATCCCGCTTTATGTATTCTTATAGTAGCAGAACACCAAAGTGCTTCATTTTTTTACAGCTTTAGGCAGGAAATTGATATATGACCAATAATTATTTAACTCATTAATTTGTTTTCGGTTTAATACACTACTACTTAGGAGTATTATTTGAAGCACAAAAATGTAGAACAGTAGTTCTCAAACTTCTTTGATTGTACGTTCTGTGAGGAATTGTGTTCAGGTGGTATTCTAGTAGTGCTGTTCGGCCTTGAATGTGTAAATCGGACCACAAAGCAGAGTAGCATAATCGAAACATTCCAGAACCACATAATGCAATGGATGATAGGACATCGCCTTTTAGACCACATAATAAAAAACTCCTCAGACTAACCTCACTCAAGACAATAATGACAATAATCAAAAGCAGAACCCTTAAACACTATGGACACATCAAGCGATCCCAAATAGGTCTGACAAAACTAGAGCTGGGTTCAAATTTCAAGAATCGATTAGATTCCGATTTTTAGGTATCAGAATATTTTTTTTCTCGATTCGATCCAATCCAGGGGTTAATGTTATTAAATATGAAAAGTGTATTTGAACCATTTCCTTCACTTCATAATTGTGTAGAGAAGTAACATTAAAACTTGTAAGATTTGCTGTTTAATATCGATGTAATACATAGATGTAATACACAAGTCCTGGCAGTTACTGATGGCTGGAAGACTGATGAAGATGGTGTGTGTGATGCTGATTGTAATGTTGAATATGTTGCAATTTTAATACAGTATTTATTGAAGCCATACCTATTAATCTGACTATGTTACCATCTAGTTGTTTCAGATTTTTTTAAATGGCTAATTTCAGGAAATGATCAATAAACAATAATCAGATTTGATCTTTTACAAATGTACACACATTGTATTAAATTATAGAAGCTTCATCACCAACGACATGGTGCAAACAATCATCTTTTTTTTGTCAACAAGTGACTTGATTGTATTACCGCCGAGTGGCCGGTGCAACAGAGTGGTGGCTTGGAAGTTTCCGCGCCGCAGTCGGATGCGCCAAAGCCCGGTGCTACTGAGCGGCGGGCTGGAAGTTTCCGCGCCACAGTCAGAAGCGCCGAAGCCCGGAGCTACTGTGCCGTGGGTTGTTTTGGACCGAGAGCAGAGGGCGCCTGCGTGAATTCAGTGACGCGGCGCGGGTGAAAGTTCAGAGGGAAATGCAGAATTTTTTTAATGTAATAAAGTACGCATACGAATCGATAATCTAATGTGCCAATAGATTGAAAATCTAAGACTTTCTTCAGCCCAGCTCTAGACAAAACTCTGCCGGAAGGACTGGAGGTCGGCAACAGAAGCAGAGGAAGACAACCCAAAATACAGCACGACAACATCTACGAATGGTCAGGACTTGATTTGCCAACCCTCAACAGAATGATACTGGACCGTAGCCTCTAGAGGAAGCTTTCAGAGAAAGTGAACTAAGATGATGGTATTCCATTGTCAGATATGTCTTGCCTTTGACAATAAGCATTTGCTTTGTAAAAGCAAAGAGATGACAAAGGGTTAAGCATATGATAAGGTAAGTATACTGAGCAAAAGCTAGTTATACTTTCACCTTTTTAAATTTAGTACTGCATTTATAATTAGTTATTAATTAGTAGCATGGTGACTGGTGGTAGGCGTACCACCGGTTGAGTCAAGCCCGAGCACACAAGTAAAAGCGTGGACTTACTGGACAGTTCTTTGTCAATGAGCTCAGCAAAGCTGGGGTCGTCGCCCCACCAGAACAGCCACAGCTCGCGTCGGCCCGGGGTGTGATGGCGGCGCCACACGCTCAGCACGTCCGCTGCCAGGCAGCGGCTGAAGCTGCACAGAATGGGGTCCTCCTCGGTGACGGGGAACAAGATGGGCGACTGGGTGGAGTCCTGCCACACGAAGCGACGCCACTTGATGCCCGTCAAGTCCGCCTGCAGAGAAGGGGATTAGAAAGAACGGTAAAAATTGTTGGCCGATCTCAGCTGTCAATTAAGACATTTACAAGTGCACCACGATACCGTTAGTATCGTGGCAAAACAAAGGGCCCGCGGAGCAACGGGTAAAGACTGCTGAGCTAAGCCAGCCCCATTGATAGTCATGTTGCTTTGGCTTAGATCACATCATATGCAGCGCCATCGCTTCCCCTCACGATCACGTATTTAACGTTCTCTTGTGCCGAGGAAATAAAAAAAGGACTGCAACCAATGATTATTTTCTTAGTCAATTAGTTTCAGATCAATGAAAACAGCAAATGTGTTGAATTTAAAAATTCACGGAAAGCAACAATTACAAGTGATGCATCTTGTCAAATGGTTATTGGTTATTTTTAAAATCAACAAGGTACAACAATAAAGTTACACACTCAAATACAACCACATTCAAATGAATTTAAAAGGGTGGGAGGGAGAGGGTGGGGGGTCCGTTGGCAGAGTGGTTATGGATACTGCAGAGGTAATGGACACGTACCCCCCCAATTCAAGTTAATGGAGCTGTGTCTACCGCAGTGCCACGAGTTCTCCTCCCTTCGTCAGCTTGTCTGCGATGGCTACCCACAATCTCTTCACCCCAGTTGCCGACTAATCCTCTGCAGCGCCGCTACAGGAAAATATAACTATCTATACTGGTCTACGAGTCGGTCAAGCACTTTTTGTGTTAATCAGCCAAATTGAATAACTGCTTATGGGATAACCCACATGCATTCACATTTTCCAATAAATATTTCTGATGTGTGCTTGCCTGTTTGAATTCTCCCAATAAAAATATCTTTAAAATTAAAAAAAAAATATTGATCAAATGTTCATCTGCCAACCCTACATTGTATAATGAGGCATATGGCAATAGCCTTGTCAAAACTGAAATGTGAAATTGGAATTCTTGACACAAACAGGCTCATTTCGAAGAGAAAGACATCGGTTTAGCAGAATGCAAATCCACCCCACATACCATTGTATGCGTGTAGACAGAAGGTTTATTACTCAACATTTATAGGTGATGTGGATTGCCAAATCAGATTTTTGTCTACTGGAATGCACACTGCAGCTTTACTGTGTAGCTAGTTACAATACTAAACATGAATATATGAATAGCAGCCTCCTCGATAGTGTCTGACCGATTTATATATCGTGACCAATATATAATCGGCAGACTAGCCATTTTTTATCGTGTATCGTATTTGTGAATTTATACGATGCACCACACCATAAAAGAAAAAAAAAATCCAAATTGCTGTTCTTCCTCTCAAGCAGCTCAATTCCGCCAGGTATGGCTTGCGCAGTTTGTGGACTCATTGCTAACGGCGTCATCCTATCGCTCAGTGTAAAAAAAAATAAAGTTTATATCGGGAAAACCACATGGGAAAAGGCCATGCATTTTGGCATGATTATTGCACTTTAAATGCAAAAGTTTGTTCGTGAAGTTTCGTCTCAGTCTGCTTGCTTTGTCATATAAATAGACCCTGCAGAAATCTGCGGATGTTTTCGCGGTAAAGATAAGCTTGCGTGGAATTTACCATGTCATGCAGAAAATGCCAAATTGCGTGGAATACTCAGTTTTCACTTGCGGCCGCCAGCTGTCGCTGCCACATTTTGTGATGATCCGGTCCGTTTCTGCTAATTTACCCTTTTTTTATTTACCACGGACAAAGGGTGCAACGCGCTGACGTCACCTCTGTGTGACGTTATTTACCACGGACGCCCTTCGTCCGTGAACACACCTGACATTGAGCTTTATAAGTTATCGAATGGTGACTATAGATCTGATTAAATGTGTATAATATTTCCTATATTCACAATTGCTACTTATTGCGGGAGGAAAAAAATTGAAAATTTTGAAGTTTGAAAGTTTGATTACTTCAGTAATAGTTAGTTGCAGCCCTAACTGAAACAAGTATTCTATTGTTAAATAGATTTGTATCATGATTTCATTATTAATTATTTTATTGAGTATAGATTACCTTTATTTAAGAATGTTTATGCAATACAGCCGTTTGCAGAAATGTTGCGAAAACCTTTTTGCACGACACTGCTCTGTAGTGATTTTATATGCAATGAAATGCACAGAAAATGCTGCATATTTTAATTAAATTGCCTTAGAGAAACAAAAAATATCTTATAAATACAATGTCTCAGTGTTTGGTGTTGCAGTTCATTTAATAAGATCATTTTTACTTCATTATCCCTTAAGAAAAATAGGCTTGCTTCATAACTGGTCATTTTAGCTCGTTTCTTCATGCTCGCGGAATATGGAATTTTAAGCCGTGGAATTTCGCGGAAACATTAAATTGCTCTTCGCAGAAAAATTATTTTTTCTGCGGATTCCTGGTAGGTCTAGTATAACATTTAATAGAAGGTGTGCATAAAAACCCAATGAAAACATGCCGTTTTACGTTTGTTTAACTAATAAAGTGTATTTAAATATCTTTGCATCTATCCACGGTCCACCCCCTAATGCACAAACTGCAGCGTACCACTAGTGCTGCAGCTAACGATTCTTTTAATCGTCGATTAGTTGCCGATTAGTCAATTAAAACAAAAAAATGTTAGATATTTTAACAACAACTAAAAATCCCCAAAATATTAACAGCGACACAAAAATCTTGTCAACTTGAAATCTATTTAATTTTGATTCACATTAGCAAACAAATGTACAACAATTACGCTAATTACTCAAACTCATTACGCTCAATTTGTCACTAATATTTTGATCATTTTCTTCATATTCATATTTTTATCAATAAACTTCTGACAATAACAATGATTAAACTTATTGCCAACGAAATTGATTACTGCATTAGTTGTTGGTTAATCAATGACTAAACAATTATTAAATTAACTAATCGTTGCACCCCTGCATATCACAATGGTGGAAAAACGTTTTAATTTTGGAGCAAAGCAGACCACACAGCCCTACTCTCGACCCACTTTCATACGCACCCTATTCAATAAAATGAAAATGACGTTTTGCTAGGGAAAAAAAAAACAACACATCTCCATATGTGAATGTTGAACTTGAACCTAGAGAAAATGAAGTGCAGTGTTGTGAAACATCAAATTCCTTAGCCTAAGTTTATTCTAAGGAATGTGTAATGTGAAGAGCCCCCGCAAAATCCAGCGAATGCTTAAAAAATGTCAGCCAATAAGTGCAGACGGATGAAGCAGGACAGATGCAGAGAACATCAAAGTGTAATCGAGTCTGATTTTATGCAATGTTTTATCCAACAAGTGAGTGAACAGGTGAATGCTGAATGGTTTGATTCAGTCATCCTACACACACTCCAGTCCAGTTGTAGTTACAGCTAAGGTAATTAGACACCCAGCACTAGACCTGCATTTGGGGTTTTGCTACAAATTATTATTTTTTCCAATCATTGTGATATATTGCGGTTTTGTAGTCCCGTTAGGTTTATGAGGTGGCTATAGTGAGTAACAGCTTCCTCCCACGGGCCATTAGACTGCTGAACTCACTATCAAAGACAAAATACTAACTTTGTAGACCCGCCTATTTATTCTTTGTTTTTAAATCTATTTTGTCATAAAGGACAGCTTTTTTCCTCGCTGTGTTTGGGAACTATTTGTGTCCTGTCTTTTTATTGAACGTCAGGAGTTTCTGAGGAAACAAAATTTTGGTCCTCTTGCGATGTAATGTTGACTTTGCCTAAAAAACATTTGAAATTGTATTATTATAAGGCTGAACGATTAATCACAATAGTTGATTAACCGCGGTGCGCCCCTTGCGGTTGTTACACCGCAAGCCGTGCGTTTTTTTGTCTGTTTTTTTGTTTTACATTTAACATTGTGCACAACCCTGCATCCTGCTGGTCACGCCAGCGCGCAGTCGCGCGCACACACACACAAACAGCCACCAACCCCGCCAAGTCTCTCTCCCTCGCACACACACACACACAAACACACGCTGCACGCACACACATCGCTAACCGCTGCCCCACCAAAACAGTCTATCCCTTTCTCCCTCTCTCATACATACATGCTAATTATTATCAAATTATTAATGTTTGTTAACATAAACTTTCTTAACCTTCCTTGCTGCAAGCGAATCTGTCACCATTTTCATGACGCATGCATCGGAACAATATATATATTTTTTCAAAACAACCAGCGCTGATAATTGTAATTGTATTTGAAACTTATATTTGACTTCACATCCTGAAAGAAGTCACTGCCACCTGCCTTTTAAAATATGCTGTTAATAATAACTTTCATTGAATGTATGTGTATTGCAATACGCCTGTGCATTTTTTTTTTTTTTAAATGCAATGGAAAATCATTTCAATCATAGCACTCAAAACCGCAACTAAAAAAAACGCAATATATCACAAATGAGGAAAAAACGCAATTTTAATTTTTGGCCAAAACCGTGCAGCCCTAATTATTAATGTATGTCAAAAGGCCAATGGCGGTGCCATTCAGTCGCATTCCTTTGTTGTGAAATCGTACAGTATAAATATATTGAAAATGTAAACATTTTCAAACATCAAATGATCATAGCCTGGCAAGCCAGAACCAACAAATGGTCCATACATCACACGTGATTAGAACAATCATTGGGGCTGGTAAAACCAAAAGTGTCAATCAAAACAGGCTATCCAATCACAGTGCACTAGGTGGAGGCGTGACAACCCAACTCCGCCCATGTCTCGCGTTGTCTATACCAAACTCCGCCCACGTCTTGTGTCACCCATACCAACCTCTGGTCCGACCCGGACACGAGCCACGGCTTTCTGATTTTCCCAGAATCAATGCGATGTCTATGCGTGGACGATGCGTTGGTTCTGGCTCGCCAGGCTGATCAGATCAGAGATCGGCGTTGGCTGACACTAACGGATAGATACTTGGTAAGCATATTCAAAACACACCTTAAGGCTTTTTACTGCTTCTTAGAGATCCTTGGTTTGGTCGTTATATAACCCTTCATTATTTATTATTATTTATTCAGGGACTATGAAAACACTCCCATGTTGAATTTGCTGATCTAAGTCAGTAAGCTGTGCATTAACAAGACCAGGGACGGGGTGACCGAAGGGATTTAAGAAAATTTTACATTTCAAATAAAAAATTATAAAATAAATCAGATCCAACAAGGGGGCTGGCCCAATGGCGCAGTGGTTAAAGACGCTACTCCAAGGCCGCCCCATACGAGGGTGGCAGGCAATCTTCAGTCTGCCTGGCAGAATGTTCTCAATCCATTTGTGGATAGGGCCACAGGATATAATAAAAAGGTATATAAAAACAAAATGTATATACATTTCAAGTCAATAAATTAAACACATTTTTGTTTTTCTTTAAGTGAACGTTCAAATTCCAAATGACCGTGAAGCCAACTCGAGAAGTGTATGGAAGGATGCAACTCTAGGATGCTGCGTACGCCATGCAGAAAGGCTGAACGCTTTTCGGTTTTAGACCGACAACCGAAAATAAAAACGGCGCGGTTTCGATTTCTTCAAAGCGCTGGGTTCTCCGTGCATGCTGTGTGGAAGGTCTCCCCGTTTGTCGTTTGGGAATTCAAATAAACGCTGCCGTGCGTTTGTCCGTGCAGTCGCGGACGTTGCGTTGGGTTGGACACACACTCACTTGCATTGTGGGCTTGTTTAGTTGTGCCGTGCGTGGGAATGGAGTGCTTTCATGGTTGACACGGATCTCATTCCGCGCAACACATCGTGCTGGAGGAAACAGAGTGGGGCAAACCCATGGAATGTCCGCATAGTCGAGCATGGAGGTGTATCCACTCCTTCGTGCAACACACGGGCCGTTTGTGTTTCCTTCTTTCGCCAAGTTCAGAGCGCTTGAGGTCAAATGAATTATAATTTGAATCAGGTCGAAAGAGCTTGGTGTTAACGGCTAACGCCGGTGGCCAACTCCAATCATCCAGCGAGTCTGCAATCGATGACACGCCGGCAATTCTGTTTAAATGCCCGACTGCGTTGAATTGAGGTTGTGAAAATATAGTCCAACACAATGCACGAAGACGGTTACAGAATATTTTAAAACTTGTTCACAAGCTGGAGACTGCGTCTCAGCGATCGCCTATCCGTTAGCAGCCAAATGCTAGCGCTAAGGAGGCGATGTGTCCTACAGAAATAAACAGTTCATACTGAACTACAAGGGTTTGAGTGTCTGGAACATTGTCAAATAATCCCAATTCACATTAACAATGTGCCAATTCCTTAACTACATGAACAGTATTCATAACTAGTTAAAACAGGTAGATATTGTATCAATGATTCTTGATAAATGAAACATTAAACTAAGCTGAACTGATCCAAACTTGTCAGCGGTGAAAATGCCATCATCCGCAGCAAAAAAAAAAATCGGGAGCGGAGGAAGGGAGTTTGAAAAACCGACAACAAAAATTTCAATGAGGTTTAAATTTTGGTAAAAATCGTTCAGCCCTACCATACAGTGCTTAACATCAGCAAGAGCACAGAAGAACAAGAGCATGAAGATGGAATAAGACTAGCCGGACTAGACACAACACAATTACCTGCAAAATCAATTTGGTCATGAGCACAAAAGCGACAACTAGTTTTTTGATACCATATCAAATTGTGAAAGATCTCTTCCAAGATGTCGATCAATTTATGAGCTGTGAATACAATATGCAAACTTGCACACCGCTGGAAATGCCAACACAAGCATTCAGCCTCGGTCGTTGGCGCAAGTTTACAAGTGCATGCTGCACCATTTGACAGACAAAAAACAAACGAAATTAAATGTTTGGCCATATCATCCAGCTCTAATGACAGCTAAATAAGACATTCATTAGTGAAAGAAAACACTTCATGGGGGATGACACAAACTGTAGTTACTTGGGTCAGTAGAGCAGTGATGAAATCCAACTGTACTATACACAAATACAATGTTTACAACTGGACAAGGAGAAATCACTCACCATTAACCCCATCACTCACGTTCTCTAACAGCTTCAAACTTCAGAATTCAATATAAAAATCAGACATACCTTAACGTTAGGGCTGCTTTCATTCAATTTTAATTGAAATCATGATTTTAGAACCGGTGATTATGAAATGCATTTGTTTAACTTTGACAGCTAGTACATATGCCATAAGTTCATACTATTTTGCATTTATGCTATAAATGCTAAATGGTAACTTGCATTTATATAAATACTATCTTGCATTTACTCTGCTCCCTAACTTGGAACACGCTCCCACCCCATATCCACACAGTTACAGATCCCTCCCGATTCAAATCTGTACTTAAAACCCACCTATTTAAACTGGCTCGGGGGCTGGCCAGTGGCACCGCGGCTAAGACCAGCCCCATAACTAGTCTTGTTGCTGTGGCTTACACCAGGGCACACGCAGCGCAGACTGCAATTCAGCTCTGAATTGCTTTCCCGTTTACCCGGCGACAACATTACACTCTGGACTGTCCTAAAAATCAATGCTGCGTCTCCCGTGCTCTTAACATGCATAATCATAATCAAAAATAGAGAAAGCCTTGTTCGTTTTAAGCTTGGATGGAGACCGTTGCCGTCAACGCCGTTGCTCCTAGGCAGCTCTTTATCACTCGGCGGTCATCAGCTGTCCTCGACCCTATACCATCAACGAGGCAAACTAAGGCCCGTGGCCTGCTATTTTATACCTCTAGTGAGATTGAGTCCCATTCACAGCGTATTTTATTCATTTATTATCAACATTTAATTCTGGCGGGAGCTTGTCGTTGATGGAGTGTGGGTTATGGACATCACACCTGGCGCGCCTCCAGTCATGTTAATGTAGCAGTGTCTACCGTGTCCACAGTCTTGTCTGCAGTGTCTACGCCCAAACTCTTCACTCCATTCTGACGAATCCTATCTAAAGATGAAAAGCGGAACGCCATATTACCAGTGGCAATATGAAATAAATGTATAGATTTAGCATCCGCTATTCATCATTTAATAAAATTATCAGGAATAGGTGCAACAAACACACATTTAAAATATACAAATTAATCTTCAAATTTAATAAACGATCAAGGAATTGGAAAGATTTTGTGCAGGGAAGTGTAACTTAGAACTCCATTCATGTATTGGGTCACACATATTTCATTCATGTCAATAAAATGAAATAACTGGAAATGTATGTGCTGGTTAAGAACAACCATTATTACCAATAACAGACATCGACAAGAACAAGATGATTCTCTTGTTAGCAAGCCATGTTGCTAGGCACATTTGACCAGCAGTGTTGGGTGGCACGTGACTCTAAACAGGAAGCTAAACAGGAAGAACAGCCAAGCGAGAACATACACAAGGCCTTCAGATCGCTCCAGGCATCGGCTTGGATTAGCATTAGCAGCTGTCAGCAACATTAATACAGTGTGCCAATTATTCTCAACTCGGGATCTGCATTCACCACCACATGAATACCAGATTTACATACTCGTTGTTAGGTTATTTTTACTGACGGTCAATCTGATGATTTGTCCTTTTGAAATCGTAACGTTATCCACCTAAAATGTTATGAACTTGCAAACTTTGATGACAAACACACACACATATATAGATACATACATACATACATACATATATATATATATATATATATAGAGAGAGCGTACTCTTCCATGCTAACTTATAACATACTCATATAAGTTCATAACATATGTTGTTTTTCTTCACCCAAGCGTACTGATCTTATTAAGTTTGAATGGAGACTGACATTTTGAACAATATATATTTCAATGCATTTGAGAAATATATGTATGTATATATATAAAAGGAAACAATTAATTGGCAGCCAGCGAATCAATTCAATTTGTCGTCTTAATTCAATAAATCAATTGGCTGCAGCTCTACTCGTTATATTTAGAGCTGGAACTGATAAAAATTGATAATCGTTTATCAAATTAGTTGTTGATTATTTAAATCGTTGAATCACCAGCGATTCATCGCTTTCCTTGTTTGGACCATCATCCACTCAAGCATGTTGAATTTATGTTGTTCACAAAAAAATGTTGTTCAAATAATGTTTTTCCCAGTGCCATGGCCCTAATACAATAATTTAAGACATCACGTGAGCTTGGGTGAAAACCCAATATGTTATAATTATAAAGCAATGATGCTCAAACTTGCAAATTTCGAGAAGAACATGGGGCACATTCAAACCTGAAATGCAAACTTGGCGTGGGTTAATTGCAGGGCTAAATTCATTTGATTTGTTGCGTTTACGTTTGTTCGTCACAAGACAATATGAATGGAAAGACAATATTAATAGATTATCGCAAATTCACAATAATTTCTTAACTAAATTTGCTGGATGATAAATTGGCCTTTGTGACACCCAGGTCCCAGTAGTAGTAGCAGCCGGTCCCTGAAGCTGTAAAATAAATGGCATGACATAAATGCAGTCCAACAGTCGGAGAATTTGATTTATAAACTGTATTATTAAGGTTCTTTAGGGAAGCATGTACCTCTTTATGGAAGCATGCATAATGTTCTCCAAATGAAAAGATCCAGAAACAAACTGCGGAGTGGTTATGGACACGAACCCAAAGCTACGGAGACTGATGAGATGTGCCGGTCCGTTCCACCCAGAGTTTTGCGTTTATACAATTATACCGCTCTCCTACCTAATAAATACCCCTGGAGGGCGGCTCCGAGTCGCGACAGTTAGAGAATGCAAAACGACTGTGACTCCCTACTGCCTCCATGCGTTTCTTGTGATATTGCTCCGTTGTGCCATAAGGCTGAATGATTTCGGTTTGAGACCGAACATCGAAAATAAAATGACAGTTTCGGTTTCTTCAAAGTGTCGGTTTATCCGTGCATGTGTGGAAGGGCTCTGTGTTGTTTGGGAATTCGAATAAATGTGGCCGCCGTTGTGTTTGTCAATGCACCACTGTGGACTGCGTGTTGGGTGGGGGGGGCGCACACTTGTGTTGGGGGTGTGGGGAGTGGTGTGCTTTAATGGTTGACACGGATCTCATCCCGCGCCGCATGGAGGGCGTGTATACACTCTCCCGCGCAACGCGGGCCGTTTGTGTTTCCTTCTTTCGGCACGTTCAGGCGGGCTTTCAGACGCACTTGAGGTCGAATGTATTATTTGAATCGGGTCGAAAGAGCCGGTGGGTAACTCCAGTCATCCAGCGAGTCTGCAATCGGCGACACGGCGTTAACAAGGTCCTTCGTGAACACCGACAACTCGGCTTGAACGCCCGACTGCATTAAACCAAAACGAGGTTGTGAAGACATAGTCCAACACGATGCACGAAGATCGGTATGCAAAAGTTAGGAGACCGCGTCTTTGTGATCGGCCGTTAGCTAGAGCTGCACGATTTGGAAAAAATTAAAATCGTCGATTAAGCCGTCCAAATTACGATTTTAGATATTTATTTTTTTATATGTATAAACGCTTGTTTCTAGTTTGTAAGATGCGCCCTGCAATGACCATACATTGCCGGGAGGGGGCACTGTTTTCTACTCTCATTAGACGCAGCCATTACAGTATGGAATATATTACAAAATGTAAAAAACAAGCATTCGTTAAAAGATAAATGATAAGTTCACATCACAGACCAGCATTTGTTTCTTCTTAAAATAGATGAATGAATGAATTTTATTTTAGGACAGACAGTACAGCAGTGGAACATTGTAGGTGTATTGTGAGCGCAACTTTAAACTCGCTAGCGAACTTCTCGCCACAGGCTGCATGGAGGAACGACGCAGCCAGCACTGTTTAAACTCCCATGCTCTGAACCAAAATGCAGGGTTAACCCTGTACGGCCCCATTGTTCGGCTTCTTCATATATCGGCGTTGCTGACTATAGCAGCATCCCGAGCCAACGCAGTGTCTATTTGAAATATTTTCGGCTCGGTGGCGGATATTGCACAACAAGCGCCTTCAACGTTTTTAAATCCGGAGCCGTGTCTTTCGCGATGTGGAAACTAATCTTAATCCCCCCCGATGTAGCACCGGAACACTTTACAGCGCGGTGTAACCTAGTAGGCGCAAAGGCGAACCAATTCCACACAACAGATTTAAAGTGGCATTTCGCTCGGAACTAGATCAGTGCTGCCCAGACTCCACCACCAGCCAGAGGAACTTGTGGGTATGAAGAAGGGGGCGTGTCCGAGGGGGAAAGACGCGGCGCTACCGTAAATACGCTGGGTGCTGGGAAAATCGATTTGACTGTATTTGCCATCGTCCAAACAAATAAAACAGATTTCAAATCGATTTATCGTGCAGCTCTACTGTTAGCCGTTTTTAGCCCAGCCTGCTAGCGGCGAGGAGCAATGTGTCCTACAGAAACGAACCCTTCGCAATGAGCTACGAGGGTTTGGGTGACCGAAACATTGCCAAATAATCAACGGTGTACCGATTCCTTAACTACATGAATAACCGTATTTATAACTTTAATTAAAACCCACAGACAGGTAGATATTGTATTTATTCATGACTGGAAACATTAAACTAGGCTGAACTGATCCAAAGTTGGAAGCAGTGAAACTGCCATCACCCGCAGGTGTTAATGCACAGTGCCGTTCCAAAAACCGAAAATGTCGGTTTTTACAACTAAAATAGAGCTTTCAATTTTTTATAGAAATCGTTCAGCCCTATTGTGCCGGTAGCTCAACGGAGTGCTAAGCGATTAACCTACGGACAAACTGACGGATGAAACTACCTACGGAACCGGATGAAAGCGTCCGTTTCCATTATTTACGGTGGGTATGAGCGGACCTTTATTCATGTTAATGGCACCCGCTCTACTGCAACGCCCGCAGTGCCTTTGAGTTCTCCTCCCCTCAGCTTGTCAGCAATGTCTACACCCAATCTCTTCAACCCAGTTTCCGACTAATGCTGTTCAATGGAGATGACGGCACGGACATCGGGAAACATAACCGAACCGAGACCTTGTCAAGCAACAGAAATGTTGCTTGACAATGTTCAATCCATTGTGAGAAAGCTATCCACAGACTCTCCAGAAATCTGCGATTCCACGATCGCGGATGTTTTCGCGGTAAAGACTGGCTTGCATGGAATTTACCATGTTGTGCAGAAAATGCTCCATTTCGTGGAATACTTCGTTTTCACCCACGGCCGCCAGGTGTCGCTGCCGTGTCTTGTGAAGTTCCGGTCCGTTTGTGCTAATAGACCTTTTACCCCGGACGAAGGGCGCAACGCGCTGACATCACCTCCACAAGCGTCTGCATGTATCTGAAGAGGACGTCAGCGCGTTGCGCCCTCCGTCCGTGGTACACACCTGACATTCGGCTTCATAAGTTATCAAATCGTGAGACAGCTGAAATGTGCATCTCCTGTTCTATATTCATAATTGCTACTTAGTCCGGGAAAAACATGCGAGTAAAATTTTGAAGGAGTTCTTCAGTAATCGTTAGTTGCAGCTCTAATTGAAACCAGTATTCTATTGTTATAAATTAGATTTGTATTTTCATTTTATTATTTTATTGTGTTTAGACTGCCATTACGTTTATGTAAGAATGTTGAAAATGGCTGCATATTTTAATAAAATGGCCTTAGAGGAACAAAAAAAAGTCAACTATTTTATAAATTAAATGTTTCACTGTTTTAGTGTTGCAGTGAATTTAATTTATTTAATCATTTTGACTTCATTATCACTTAAGAAAAATAAGCTTGCTTCATAACTCATCATTTTGGGTTGTTTTTTCATGCTCGCGGAATATGGAAATTTAAGCCGTGGAATTTCGCGGAAACATTAAATTGTTCTTCGCGGGAATGGGAATGTGCTTCGTGGCCGCGGGTTTTTTGCGCGGATTCCTGGCAGGTCTAAGTCCTGAAATGTGTGTTCAGGCCCACTTTAGCTCATAGCGTAGCTTAAGTAGCCGATACCCGGCTAATGTCCAGCATAGCTCAATAAATTAACAGTCAGTAGCTAGGCCACACAACCTGTGACTTATCGTCAGAAGCAATAGACAAGTTTTTGACCCGTTTCCGATTTAGTTTAGCTACCCCAGTCTATACTCGCCACTTCGGGTGCCATTTATTTTGCCGTGTCAGCAGACACCTACCGCGTTATTTTAAAAGGACGGTGGTAACTTGCGCTGTGCTATTCCATACAGAAATGCTCTTGTGCGGATCTGTGCTCCATAAACACATGATTCAATAATCTGTGCAACCCGTTCCATTTACTCATTCAAGTTGGAATTACCAGTGAGGCAGCCATCCCATTGGTACAGAAGAACATGTGACCACATAGGTGACTTCAAGTTGGATTTTGACTGTATTTCATCAATCCTTTTGTAAATTATGTGTAATTTGTCACAGAGCAAGCTGTAGCAACAAATTCGTCCACTACGATCACTTTACATAGGGAAATATACAGACACGGGAAGTGAGTTACACACGGCGGGACAAATGCCAGCCCACTGTATTTAGGGGGGAAACTCGTCTATTGGAACACCCAAACACTGTACTGAACCTACTCTACGTGTTCACCTCCTGAAAACGGCATGAACTCTGCAAAGCTCGTCAGCAATAGTAAACATGGGTAGCACAACTACTAATGTACTCCAATGACAATTGCTGACTGTGAGGCTTCAATAGTAATAGTTTTTATTTTGTTTAAAACAACAAACTATTATACTACTATTATAGAGTGCGCCCCTCGGACCACAGGTTGAGCAGTGCCTCAGGTTCTAATCACTTGTGGCTTTTCTGCAAAGTCTCCCGACATCCCTGTTTCCGTCACTATCCCTCTCAAAAATGAAAAAATGTCTGCGCCCAAAAGTCTTCTTTCTGTGGCTTAGATCACAGCACATGCAGCGCCGTGACATCACCCTGAGTTATATTGCATTGTCCACTCATCCCCCTTTCACATAAACACTGCCAGTAAAAATGAGTAAATGGCGCTTGCACCAAAAAAAAACAGAAAAAAGTTTGAAAATGTATTAAATTGTTTGCTACAATATTTGACTTCATCATTAGTTATCAGAAGTTGTTGGGGTAACCCTAACCCAACATTAACAAATATTGCCTAACAAATATGACAAATATTGCCTAATTAATCATTCAATGATCAAGTAATATACCATTAGTCCTTGCAGCTGCAATAGCACAAGTGTGCGGATGTTGGTAATAGGAGTGTGCCGGAAAATTTCCCATCGTGATGATCGCAAGTTAAATAGCGCGGCTGCAGGGAGACGTTACCTGCCTTCTATTCTTCCTGTACGGACCAGCGCGGACTATGTCGCTGCAGTACTAAAACCGTGCTGCTTCAAGCCAGCACCGCCACTTGGCGATCACACAGACAACAGCCGCCTTTTAAACATTTTTGACTGTCACGATTTGTCACAAATGTACAGTGTCAAATCATGACTGGCAAAAATTGCAAATGACGATCAAAATCGAAAATCGGCACGCCTCCAGCTGGAAAAAGCACATCGGTCCACAATACTCACATGATGTCACATCCAGCCAAACATAAAAAAAAAAGCAATCTGCAAATAACCACCAGAGTCTTTACACATCATTCAGCCACACCACAGCAGATACCACTTTTACAGACTCCAAGTCATTCACAAGACATGAGCCATCATTCTTCCAACACACTGCACAGCCTAGCAGCACGATTAAAATATCAACTGTGGTGGTACTGGCTCTGTGGCGCAGCCGGTAAGAAACCCGCACCCAGC
Source organism: Bregmaceros cantori (assembly GCA_900302395.1). Classification (NCBI taxonomy): domain Eukaryota; kingdom Metazoa; phylum Chordata; class Actinopteri; order Gadiformes; family Bregmacerotidae; genus Bregmaceros; species Bregmaceros cantori. The sequence continues at coordinate 1,811 of OMKY01251058.1, read as the reverse complement.
GCATGTATGCTGCCCGTGACTTAGTCCACAGGCATGGACAGCGTCGCAAGTTCTCCTCCCGCGGCCGACCTTTCTGCAATGTCTTCCCCCGATCTCTCTAATCTGACTTTCGAAGCTAACCCTGTCAATAAAAATGGTGCTTTCGGTTAGATATTTTTATGCTTTTAAATAATCCCTGAAATATTCACAGTGAGACACAAATTAATTTGGTCAACTTGAAATGTCGTCAATCATGGTTCAGGTTAGCAAACAAATGTACAATCAAGTTCAGACACAAAGTCAATAGAATTAATGTACATGCTAATAATTACATGGATTACTTTATCAACAATGTTGAATAATAATCATATTTTGGATTTTCAGAACTGATCAAGCAATATCAAATTTGTGTACATCAATGTTTGGCATCAGCAAAAACTTGTGGATAAAGAAACATTCAACTCCGTAGCAATTAAATCGCTTATGACATTAGTCAACAACTAATGCCATAATCGATTAAAATCGACCAATCGTTGCACGCCTACTGTTGGCCTCTGGCAAGAAAAATAAGTTATTTTTTCAACAGTGGTGATTTCCACCTCGTATGAATTTTCCTTCCGTAACACTTATGGGATATTAAGGGCCTACGATAGACAAGAAGTCATTTTTTTCTTCAAGTTTGACGCAAACGCCATCTTGTCATTTTATTAATGCCGTTGGAGGGGATGACAGCGGGGACGAATGGACATGCAGTATATGACTGAGGGGAAGCGATCTCACGGTGCTCGATATGGGGACTGGCTTGCAGCAATGATCTTCCCGCTACGCCACGGAGCCAGCCACGAACAAACAGGGAATTTAAAATAGGTGGCAAAAGCCCAAAGAAGCATTGGCTTGAATCGTCACATTGTCTACACTCTGGTCGGACGATTTTAGCTAAAAATAAAAGTTGCCCTGATTCTAAAATTAGATTTTCAAACGAGAAGTAGAATGATTCACTTCAAATTTTGCAAACAGAAGGGATTTAGCAATCTGAAAGGAGGTGGTGATGGATGATGAACTGCCTTGCATATCACATAGTAATAACTATGAATTTGAGTAATAACCAATTCTTCCAGACAAGTGGATTTATGTGGACGTAAACAGAAGCTTCAATGAGACGTCAGGTTTGCAACAACTCTTCCACATCATTCTTCAAACTGAACAGATTTCTAATAGCCCATGGCATATCCAGCAAGAATCAAAACTGACGGGAGAAGGAGGCCGTCGTTGGCAACGTGGTTAAAGACACACTGAACCTAAGGACGGCCCCCATTCATAGTAATGGCGCGGTGGTCTTGATGCTGCAAAATTTTGTATTTGGGGAGTACTCAAAACTATCCAGAGAGAGACACCATTGTCACTGAAGTTGTTTATTTTAATTTTTTTTTAGCGATAGGATTAGCTTGGAAACTAGGATGAACGGTCGGGGCAGACATTGCCGAAAAGCTGGAGAGTGGGTGAGGGCGTGCTCCATAAACACTGCTACCACGCCCCCCGCTGAAGTTATTTTTGATTGATACATTTAGTGCACAAGTGGGATGAGACCTAGGGAAGACCTTGCAGAAATGTCAGCGAGGGGAGGAGATCTTGAGACGCTGTCTGTATATGTGAACTAAGCCACAGGCACTATACATGTGATGGATGGGAGTATATTACCGACTGCGCCACAGAGCCAGCACACCATCGTCACTTTTAACCCGCTAGTAAATCTCTCATGTTGACAGTTTACGTTGTAATTTGCCAACAGAGAAAACTGTATTGCCTGTATAAAAATATTCTTGTGTATAAAA
>OMKY01251057.1:0-18060 GCA_900302395.1 Bregmaceros cantori | reverse complement strand
ACAGAGACACTACACACACTACAGAGACACTACACACACACACACAGACAGAGACAAACACAGACACGCACACAGACACACACAGACACACACAGACACACGCAGAGACAAACACAGAGACACACACAGACACACACACAGACAGAGACAAACACAGACACGCACACAGACACACACAGACACACACAGACACACGCACAGACAAACACAGAGACACACACAGACAGACGCACAGACACACACAGACAGACACACACACACAGAGACAGACACAGACGGACAGACAGACACACGCACACAGACAGGCGCGCACACACACACACAGACGCAAAGACAGACTCACGCAGACAGTCACAGGCAGACACACACAGACACACACACAACCATCTTGATTTGTGCAGATTGTATGTAAGAATAAGAGCGTATAATATGAAACAAAAAAATGAAGCAAACTAAGAAGCATGCTCTTTTTTCGTGTTACAAGTCTCACTGAAAGGCAGTATTTGTCATATTGGTAATTAAATATGTGACTTAATTCCAGAATACATCCTTGCAGCTATAAATGACATGATGTATCTACTGTTATATTGCGCCGGAACAGTGTTGACGACTTTTGGTGCAGTGTGTGATATATTTCACTAGGCGGCGCCATAACCATGACACGCGACAGGACCCGATCGAGAGAAGTCGTTTAATAGTCCACACTTTCGTGATTTTTAACTATTGCACTGCTATTGTCATGTTTCAAATGAAAAGAATATAGAGTCGAATCTCTTTCCAAATCTGTGACAACACATTTAGCCAATGATTCTGATGATATGCATCATTAACTGTATTATTATTTATGCACCAAGAAACTACGATGATTTCTTTTCATTCTTTTAGTCGTGCCCACCATTTAAAATGCATGTTCCATGACCTGCACCGTTTCAGGTCGTACTCCAGTACATCCATCGAGGAGGCCTTGAAGAAGTCCGAGGAGCCCCCAACACCTCCTCCCCGGCCCCAGAAGACCCACTCTAGAGCCTCCTCTCTGGATCTCAACAAGCTGCTACAGCAAGGAGGCCTTCCAGGTAAACATCAATGTTTAGTTATTGGCTTTGCTGGTGGTAGGTTCATGGTGTTGATGTGTTGATGTTTGATGGTGTTGATGTTGTAACATCTGTTAGAATCATTAGTATGTTTCCTTCTTTCACAATGGTAATAACTCAAATCACATTAAAGGAAACACAATTGAGAATTCATACTGAAATATGTTCTTCTTTCTTTATTTAAAAAAATAAATAAATAAATATATATATATATATTTTTTTTCAAAGTGAACGTTTATTTTATTTTTAATTTTGTATTATTATTATTATTATTATTTTATTGAAGTTGTTTTTAAATCTTTATTGGATAGGATTGGTCGTGAAAAGAGATCGGGGTTAGACATCGCAGACAAGCCGGCGAGGGGAGGAGAACTCGAGGCACTGCAGACACTGCGGTAGACACAGTGTCATTCACATGAATACGGACGCGTTATGTGCGGTATCCATAACCACTCCGCCAACGTCGATTTTTAGTGGCGTCTCCCCTTTAACACGTCTTGCTCTGTGGAGCATCCTGTGGCTTGGTTCACAGAGTATGTGCATGCATGTCCTCTGCGTGCTTGTAATACTGAGTTTAGCCACAATCAGAAATAAATCACCGGAGCCCACAGACGCGTCACATTGGTTTTTAAGCACAGCAGAGAGACGCATTTCACACAACGCGACGCCAGGGCACAAATTCCTCCACGCGGCGGTTTATTGCGCTGGTGTGATTTATTGCTTTTTAACACAGTTAACGTGTTAATATGGTGATGCACGCAGCTGAAGTAGATACAACGAGAAGAAACATTCACATGCATAGCAAGGAAACAAATTAGCCATTTTAGAAATGGAACACAAGCATAGCGTTCCCTCTATAAAAACATACTTCCAAGTGTTCCAATTCACAACGAAAAGAGTTCCTTTAGGGGCTCGCTGTGTGCACTTTATCCAGACCCATATACTTGTGCCTCTGGCTTAGTCTCACAGCGCACGCAGCTGTTGTGAGATTGGCTATGAACGAAACCGTTCCTATCCCCTACTTCCTACTCCCTATACAGTGCACTCACTGATGTAGCGAGTAGGGGATAGGGAGTGATTTCGGACACAGCCAATGTGACTGAATGCTTGACTGCTCTTCTCAGGTGTCAGAGGGGCGTGGCTTCCCCCACCTCCAGCACTGCCGCCCCGCCCACTGGCCTCTCAGGTATGTGTGTAGCAGTGGGCTTGTGGAGTTTCCGTGTGGATGACCTCATGTCGGGAGTCAAGCTAGAAATCACTTCAACATTTTCCTATTTAAATCTGGTATGTGAGTGGTTACACCACTGCAATTTGGTGACACATAATCAAATTTGATTGATTGGTTGCTGTAACCACCGGGTATTTACCATATTGCAAACCTACATCCTAAACTCCCGGTGGGAACATTAGAGTACGGGCATTGCAGTTGAAGTGCTCCTCATAGAATATGATGCAAATGACTGACATCAACTTGGGCCAAAATCAAATTACCATAGGTCCGCTACTACATTATGTTATTGATTCATTATTGACTTATTGATTCATGGCACTAGAGGGCTAGAATATTCTCATCTGTTCCACCCAAGCTATAGCGCGGCAAGCCAGAACCAATGAATCGCCCACACAGCGTGACTAGAATGGCCATTTGGTCTGGAGTAAGCAGGTTGGAGAAAAGGTGTGTCAATCAAATGAAGTTATCAAATCACAGCGCAGTAGGTGTGACAAGTGGCGTGGAGGCCCATGGCTGAACAAAGTGATGGATGGATCGCTGGACTGTGGACAGTAATTTGATTTGTCGGCCTGGTCGATCCAGACCCACCGGACCATCCCACCGCGAGCGATGCATGGACGATTCGCTGGCTCTGGCTTGCCAGGCAACTCGAGCTCTAGGTGATGTGTACCAATATTGGGCAGGATTTGTTAATTTGTGTTATTTGATCATTGATATCACAACAGGTTAGAGAAGGTTGCTGTGTAACCTTGTACCAGATTTAGCCAGGACTTTTTCTGTTGATCTTTTTTCCTTTCCTTCTGTTTTTCTTTCCGGCTTCCTTTCTGGCTTTATGTTTCTTTATGTTTCAGTTTCTCTTGTCTCACCATCTCTCTGCCTCTCTGTCTTTCATGCCTCCTTCTCTCCTCCCCTCCTATTCTGCCTAGGCCCCCATGTTTTTGGCTCCATCGGAGAAGACTCCAGTCAAGAAAGCTCTACAGTCCGGCTACACTCGTTTCAGAGAGGAGGTGAATCTCTGCCCTTCATACTTGCCTGATCTGCTACTACCGTATCAGCCAACACTGACACCGATGCCCTCTGGAACGGGTCTCCTAATTGTACCACAAGTTCAATCCAGAACACATGGAGAGGACACCTTCAGCTACTACGGCCCTCGACCTTTCTGCCCTCGAACTTTCTGCCTATAATCAGTAGTCTAGAAACATGGCCTGTTTTCTTACATGTATAAAACGCCTACTTGACCATATATGCATGTATACATTTCCAAGCTTTCCCTATGCGGTGTCTCCGTTGCGAATGACCCGGTTCCATATCGTTCTGTTGTTGATCTCCTCGTTGATCTCCTTCTCCATGAGATCAGGTATTCATTCCGTCTCTCCATCTTGTTTTGGGTCGTCCTCGTTTCCTTGTATTTCCATCTCCATCACCACACTTCCTACCTGCTCTTCTCCAACTCTTCTTCTTAGGTGTTCAAACCATCTGAGTCAAGCCTCTTGTATGTATTCATTCAACTATTCAATCAAAAGAGCACAATATGACAATATGGTGGAATACGAATAAGTGCGTCATTCCGCTCAAAAGCCGTACTTGGCGGCTCAAGTAATGGCGGTGCCCTTCCAGCCTCGCCGGCGCGGTAACGGGTGTCTCGCGTCCCGTCGGCACCCGCCACACACTTCCCGCAGGCGGCTGCGAAAGTCATCAGAGGAGTGCGGGGCCTCCGTGGTCAAAACCACAGACAGGCAGGGCTTGGAAATAAACGGATCAGCTGCTCCTAAGTACACAGGAAGAGTGGCGAGGTCGCCTGGCGTGGAGCCTGTAGACCACTACTCACCGTCGTTAGAGGCTGCAAAAGAAACGCATTTATCTACAAGCCCCGTCTTGGCTGTGGTCCGTTGGAATGTCCCAGAATGCACAGCATTACTCATCCCATCAACTGTATTTCGGAGCTACTGGAGCATTCTAAATATGTACTTGACGGGAGTGGAGTTGGCGGAGTGGTTATGGACACCCCACCTAACGCGCCCCCCGCACTGTGTCTACTCCTGATCTCTTCAACCCAGTTTCCTATCCAATAAACAACGGGGGAATTACTTTAAATTATGTACTTGACATATACATATATATTTTAGTGAATTTTGGGTCTGTGTATCACACTAGTTGGGGCAATGCAAGTCTGCCAATTTCTAAATCATTTCAAAAGTTTCAAAATATTTTATTTTTTCGGTGTCTGTGCCGCTTTTTATCTTTATTAGATAGGATTAGTTGGAAACTGGGTTGAAGAGTTTGGAGTTAGACATCATAGACAAGTCCACAAGTGGAGGAGAACTTGGGCAGGCACTGGGATAGACAGAGAGCCATTAACACTCCACCAAACGAGGCCCCATATTATATTATTTTATGGCCCACAGCATTTTAACCCTGTGGTCTGACCCTGTGATGCTAGGAGGAGAACCAGGAGGTGCAAGTTGGCATCACGGCGGCTGACGACTCCAGCACCGTATCTTCAACACAGGTGGGTGTCATACGGTGACCTCACGGCAGCGCCAGATACAGACGGACAGGCAGAGAGTGATATTTGCAGAACATTGTGTGTTTAAAAAACGTGTCTATTATCTCTTGTGCTCATGTCTTGTGCTATCAATCGCCACCATATGGCAGCCTAACTACGTCCATTGTATTTAGGCCTATACAATAGACGTGAAGGGGTAAGTTATACCACTTAACTACGTATACAAATACTTCACCGTACGCGCTGCCAAGCCCTATTGCCTGGACCTCCCAATAAGACATGTGACTCGTTATTTCCTGTTGGGTCACAGCGTGTTCTCGTGTTGCCATCACTGAGATCAATGTGCTACTCTTGGCAGTAATTGACGATATTTGGTTTCGTGCCTCGTGCAGTAGTGGACATGTCAGCCCTTGTAAAGGATTTGACTTCTATAAAGGCCATTAATTAAATGAAGAAAATATTTGGATTTTTCTTTGTTGTGTTTCCAGGATGTGATTGGTCCGACACACCACAGAGTCCCGCAGAAACCGACACGCAGGAAGTTCCACCCGGACAACTCTGAAGGATCTCCGCCCTCCATAGGCTCGCTGGCCCCGCCCACCAAGTCCGTCCAGAAGTTAGTCCATGATGATTAGAATATATAACAAAGAGGAATGGCCAAACTGAAAAATACCTGCATGTTTAGTTGACATTATAAATAGTTAGGTTAGTCCATTGATGATTATAATGAAAGTATGCTGAGCCGTAATTTATTTTATTACTATGGTGTGTCATTTCTAACATGTTTGTTTTGTGCGAATCGTTGCAATGCCGTAATCTATGTCCGTCCCACCTTTCCTGAAAGACTTCCAACTGCCTCTGGCTTTTTAACTCTGAGTGGCACCTATTTTTCATTTTTCATCATTTTTCTGCGCGTGTGTGGGACAAGGGAGATCAGGGAAGACATTGCAGAAATGTCGGCATCGGGAGGAGAACTTGCGACACTACCCAGCCTGGCAAGCCAGAACAAACCATCCACGCAACGCACGCATATAGTGTGATCATTTGGTCTGGAGTAAGAAGTTCGGTGTGTAGGTGTGTGGGGGGCCCCACGTCTCGTGTCGAACAAAGCCCGCCTTAACGGGGCACTGATTGTAACGCCCAAACGTGGACGACATTCTGATTTGTCGGCTTGATCTTCGTAGAGCACCACAGAGCCAGCACGAGTGCTGTCCAATTTGTACTGATGTTAAAGGCATACCTGTGCTTTGTAGCCTATCCAACTGAGCAACTCCACAACACAACCATTCTCAAGAAATCATAGTAATAGTAGAGAAAGACGGTTCCGCTGTTGGGCGTTCTCTCACTCGTGGATGTGTGTTGCAGGCTGCCGTCAAAGCAGAAGAGACAGATCCAGATGACCATACGAAAGAACAAGGAGAGCAACGCCGTTCTGACTCGCCTCAACAGCGAACTGCAGCAGCAGCTAAAAGTAAGCTAATATGCAGGAGCAAGGCTTTTCAAATGTGTGTATACGTTGGTCACTATAAAAATGGTGCTCACGCTCATACGTATTTTTTTGATTGTGAAGGTGCTGTCTCAATTAATCTGTACCAATTTTTTTTTTTTCGACACAAGCGGCATTTTCTCTCTCTCTCTCTCTCCACTCCCTAAATAGTGCACTCATTTATAGTGCGATCAACAACAACGGCCGAGATAGAATTGTCGGCGTCAAAATTATTATAGCGTATATAATTATAAAGTTCGACAATAATGACAAAAGTCAGAAGTACTTGCATTGCATATCTTATTTATAACTTTTTGCCTTGCACGGTCGCTCTTAACTCCCATCGTGCCATGTTTTGTATTTTAGGTCATTTTTAATCCGTCTAGCAATGCATTATGGGTTATATTGTTTGATCTACTTTACATCGATGCTCACTATTTTTCACGGTGCATTGTGGGATACTTGCACTAGATAAGGTACATGGAGAATTCAGACACCCCTGCAAACTGGTGTGCTCCCCATATAGTTGACTATATAGGGAATAGGGAGTGACTTCGGACGTGGTCATTGGCTTTAATCCAGCGTCATGAAGTGTGCTGCATGCACATTTTCTATAAGAAACACATTAACGCATACAAAAGATAGCAATATATATCAAGTATATATAGACTGTATGTGTGCAAGTGTAAACTGTGTGTAGAGCGTGACGTCTTAAATTACCCCCAGTGTGTATCGCTCTCCGATGTTTTAATCTCATTTTAAATGCCATGACACTTGGCCACGCCGAACCAAAATACCCAGCACAGATCCTCTTACCCAGCATGCATTATTAATACACGACAATGGTGGAACCCGAGCCAGCAAGGGAGAGTGGTGATCCCCAGCGATACACGTGCATACAGAGGGACACGGAGCGCTACGGATGGGTGGTAGTATTGATTTTAAGGATTGGGCCATTTGGAGCGCATCTGTGGAAATATTGGTTGAAAACATCTGATCACTATGTGAATGTGTACACCAATTGCTTGCCAACTAATTTGCGTCCAATTTGGAAACAACAATTTGTGATTTGCATTATTTGAACTTGAGAGGTGTGTGTGTGAGTGTATATATATACACATACATACATGCATACATACACACACACATTTGTTATTATTTATTATTTTATATATATATTTTTTTATTAATCTCAAAGAGAGGTTTGGAATCTACTTTTCAAAATACTTTTAAGGGTCCAAATTGATGGAACAATTGATGGATTTCTCAGCAACCATTCATTTTATCAGTTGATCATCATTTAGGTTTTTTAAGTGCTGCTTGGTAATATGCTGCTCTATATAATATGAAAACTGGCATTCCAGACACATGCTTGGGACTCGCTATGTGCAGCGGATGCAAAGTCCGACTGAGGACCAGAGTGGGAATCTGGAATCTCTTTCATAGGCGTGTAACACAGACACTCATGCAATGGGCAACTTGTTCCATGTGGGTGTCGTTTTGGCAGAACCGCAACAAACAAGTCGTTTTTGGCGGTGTAATAGTTACACGCAAACACAAAAATGTACACGTACATACATGCACGTGCAATATTTACACATTATATGCCATGTAAATAGACCCAACATCCAATATTATCAAGTTTTGGTCATTAGTTGACACTGTTTGACACAGTTTCACGCTAATACTGTACTGTACTATTTTGGTACCGTATTATTTGTTGTACCAGAAAGACGAAGAAAACCGGCATGACGTCGTGCCGGGAGGGATTTCAAAACGAATCGTGTTCTGGGAGGACCTCAGAATGCCCAGTTCAGGCAAATATTGTGAAGCCACCACAAAACACTCAGAATACAGTTTTAAATGGTCTACTATGACTCCACATGCCCACTATGAACAGAAAAACCCTTTTAAAACGGGTTAGTCTCGCCCCCGCCCATCCTCGAAAAGAAAAGCACCAGATTAAATCCCAGTGTACGCCAGATGCAAGCAAATGCGCTTGTCCACAAATGATGTGTTCATTACTTTTTCAAATCATCATTACATTCATGTGCAGTGATAATCATTACATGGTCTACTATTACATTCATGTGCAGTGATAATGTAATGATAACGAGCACCGAGCGCTAATCACAAACGCAGATTGTGCAACGTCAACGGCATTCCCGGTCCAGCGGATTGGGAGCCTCTCTGACCCCACCTGCAGTCACACAGACACACAGAAACACGCATGCATTGAACAACACATGCGGAGTGCCCCGCATGCCACACATGCTCCAGTGTTGGCGCGGCTGAGCTCGCTGATCTGTGGGGCTGTGGATCTACACTCCCTGCATGTGTTCAGTAATTAAACCCAACCAATATTCAGAATATTTAGAATTCAGAATCTACTGATGTTAGAACCTTCAGATTATATTTTAAAACCAATTCGCGCTGCCATTAAATTATGTGTTACTTTGTCTAATATTTGGATGGGAAAAGTAAACGTCTGTGTTGTTTTGTCACGCATTCGGACAAGATAAGCTAAAAGTCTGTCTTTGGCTCAATTTAAATACGTTATGATCATGTGTTTGCCGTAATGTCGATTGCCACACGTGCACACGTGCACAAACTTCACTCGCACACACCCGCACATGCACACAGTCACGCACACACACGCACTTGCGTATTAACGGAGTTAAATAAATTCAGCGTAAGCACAAACAATACCGCTAGAAAATAAAAGTTATACTTAATAGCTGGCGCCCGCCAGTACATGAGGCGTGTGATGACCGGTAAGAGGACTACAGTACATATTCCTCTACATTTGATGATCTATTCTGATCTATTAATCAGAGCCGTACCAACACTGCGCTTTTACGTGCAACCCCATTACATTTCCCGCATTCATTTATTGAACATATGCACGATACATCATAAAGTCGTGCGTGTATGATGCGCAAGGAAAAATGATGGTAGGTAATTCGCACCAGAATTATTACTTCCCAAATCATGGACCTCCTGCATTGGGGCAGCGTCCTCTGGGATTATCCCGTATCACCAGGGGTCCCCACGTAATGCAAATCCAGCGCAAATTGGCCTTTAATCTAACTAACTCCATGCCTGGTTTTGTTTTTTTCTTATGTATATTTTGATTTTTCGGTTTACTGGATATGTATTTACTGGTCAGATAAAGCACTTTGTGACCCTTGTCTGCAAAAAGTCTGTCGGCCCGCAGTGGCAGATTTGTTAAACTTTTGGTGCAAAAATAACTTGAAATAATTTTGTGTTTTAATTGGGTGTCGTTGGCGGAGTGGTTATGGACGCCACACCTAGCGCGCCCCCATTCATGTTAACGGTGCTGTGTCTACTGCAGAGTCCACAGTGCCGCGAGTTCTCCTTCCCTCGTCTGCTTGCCTGAGATGTCTACCCCTGATCTCTTCAGTTTCCGACTAATCCTATCTAATAAAGATGTAGAAATGGCACTGAAAGAATAACCTTTAAAAAATGTAACTTGAGGAGGCGCACGGTGGCCGAGCGGATAGAGAGCGCGTCCCCAGACATTGGTCGACCGGTGCTGCAGATTCAAATCCCCTGTTCGGCTTTTCTGCAATGACTCCCCCCAACTCTTCATCCCAGTTTCCGATTTAATCCTGTCACTATCTCTCTCAACAAAGAATGAAAAACAGCCCTTGAACATATTCTTCAACTTCATCTTTTCTTTTACTTCATCATTTATGAACTATTACGGATCGAGATTCCAAAAGCGAACTGCCCCCGAGACTGGCATGTTTCAACAGAAAAACCAACACTGTGTGTGTGTGTGTGTGTGTGTGTGTGTGTGTGTGTGTGCGCGCGCTCTGGTGCATATCAGCTGTTGCAGGGAGCGCGTCGGCCCTGGGGTTATTATTTTAAATGCCAGACATTCACGTTGAACATGTGCGTCCCATCCCAAAATAAGAGCGTGGGACTGCTGGATCCTCCCCAGTCCAATGACGTGTCACTTTATAGCATGTACCGACTAAGTGTGCACTTTAGTGCATTCTCACTAGGATTAGCACAATTTGTATGGAGTGAGGAATCTGCACTTGGCAGTGTAGTGATAACTTCAGCCTGCTCCAGCGAGGGTTAGGTCCCCTGGGTTCACCCCAGTTGTCAGTGACTCAACCGATTTCTGTATAGAGCATTTTTTTAGTCATTTTGTCCGGCGTTATCACCGTTTCTTCATCTTTATTGGATAGGATTAGTCTAGAACTGTGTTGAAGACATCTGGGGAAGACATCGCAGACACGCCGACAGCAGAAGGAGAACTTGTGGCACTCCAGTAGACAGTGCATTAGGTGCGGTGTCCATACCCACTCCGCTAACACGCTAACATGTATTTTAACAGTTTGTCAACTGATGTCAGTCCACTACTGGTAAACAGTTTTATCTATGGCCTGGTAGCCTCAGCCAGCCTGCAGTGCGGTAGACGTGTCTGCTACCACCACTACGTGCCAAACGTGCACACATGGGGTACAGTGATATGATTGGCCAAATGGCTAGGGGATTCTTCCATAACACTAAAAAGGGGTTTGGCCAAGGGAGTTGTTTGTAGGTCGTGCCTGAAGCCTGTAATCCCACTGCTTGTGTCAACCTTGCTGAACTGTCCTGAGGAATCCTGAATAAATCCTGGTGAGATATGCACTCCTTCTGATCTTTTAAGAAACTGGTAAGATGATCTTTGCTGTTTGGGAATGATGTCTATTCGAATGTCTATTCGGCAAACCGTGGCATTTAGGAACACAACCAGTTGAGGCTAAATATCTCACATATAGGAGCCATCACAACCTTGCCCATGTTTTGTCACTGTCATATTTGGCAGTCATGTGACCGTGTTAATACATAATGTTGTCTCTGCAGGAAGTCCATCAGCAGAGGATCATGTTGGAGGCCCAACTGGACCTGCTGCGGTTCAACAAAGACTCCACGGGCCCTCACTAGCAGGCTGGGACTAGGCTTAGATAAAACGAAGAACTGGCAGACTAAATCTGGATCTACTAGTACAAGTGTGAAGTACTGGACCAATCCACTAAGTAGTACTAGTAGAGGACCTGAGGAGCCAGGATCAACACACTACTGATCATAACCAAGTGCTAAATAAAGGACTGGAACAACCACAACCAACTCACTATCACCGCAACAACCTCTCGTCTACCTAGTGAAGAAGTCTTAATACACACTGCAGGCCTGGTGGACGTTGGCCCCAGAGGGAGAGAATTTACGTTGAGAATTGCCAGTCATACTAATGCCTTGTTTCCACTATGGGGTCCAGGATGGTGGAGTTTCCACTACGATGACGGCGTAGTTTGGAAACTGTCTTGTAACTCGTAATTGCAACCTTATATCAATGGCAAACTTTCCTCCGTTGACAGTCACATAGGGCTGTCAGATTGTGCCAATATTCCCCTATTTTAGTGCTCTTCTGCCACTTATTGGTCCTTTCCATGACGCATTGGGACCAATTCGAGGTTCAATGTATTGCACAAGGACAATTTGACTGTTGGAGCCGGCATACAAACCACCAACCTTTTCTGTCTTTAACCTTCTGGTCAATGGAATGGCTGCTCTAACAACTGAGCTACAGGCACCATGTACATTGTTATTCAGTTATAAGTGGAATGTCTGAAAAACCTTCTGGAATGGAAGTGGGGTTGAAACATGCAATGGGGGCATGTCCACTTCATGTCGAGGCCACATGCATCATGGTGTAAATTCCACTAGCCGAAATATGACACATGGACACCAGTGCCGACTTAGATTAGCCTTGTGCAGTTTCATACGGACACCCAGCATCGGAGCGACCAGCGCTGTGCTGGAACTGCGACCAAGTGACTTACCCATGATGCACTGCTCATACACACAGGTTACAAAGTACCGATGTAACTGGCCACGGGTGCAGTATGCATTCAAGTGTTATTTTACCTCAGTCGTCAACTTCCCAATTGCTGCTATTTAACACTCTGCTCTCGTGATGGTTGCTTGAACACACAGAAATATTGATTGAATATAATTCCTCCCTGTGCTTGGCCCCTGGCACACCAAAAGTTACTGAAAATAACGTTATCTGTCCATCTTGGGGTAGGATGTCACAACTTTGGTGGAAACCACCAGCTGTGGAAGACGCACACGGGTCATGATCGTTGGATGCTCAGGTAAGGAAACTGGGAACATAGTCACCAGTGCACTATTTTTAGTGCGTAGGACGCTGTCCAAAGATGTCATTTAAATTCCAGTGCACTGAGCGCCACATGAGCATCAACTTGAATTGAAACCTGGCACAACTTCTGCCCATCCGCTGATAGGAACGACCCAGGTTCTAACCGGTTCGGGAACGTCAATTTGGTCGGGAACATAGTGGAACTCGTAACCGGAGACGTTTCTTTACGTTTCTGTATTGGCTCAAAGCCCTGGTATAAATATCCTCAACTGCCACCATCTACAGTTCTCTAAACACCCTATCCCATCAGATTCACTTCTGCAAATCTCCACCTGTTCTTTACACTTTCAACGTCTGTAAGGGCTGCAGGGGACAGTCACCCTGTGCCATCACGCCGCCACTCGATGTACAGTTTATTTTGTTATGCTTCATCTTCTGATTGTCTGTCAGCCATTTTTGCATGAAGAATATTTTTACACATTAAAAACTATTTTGTGTGTACAGTACACCATTTAGTGCAGATTCGCCAGTCCTGCATTATCATTGTTCAAGTACAAGCATGGCTGCTGGATGAGGACATCGTGACTGAAGTAATTTCATGTTTTAATCTGTTTTTTAATCCGGTAAATGTTACGGAAAAAATAATTTAGCCAATACATTTTTCTTGCCCATTATGACAGATGCATCAGATGATTTTGGAATTACATTTCAGATATTCAGAAATACAATGGCGAGTTATGTTTCTTTTGTTCACACAATGTTTTTTTTTCCCCTTTTAACATGGTCCGACACACACTGTGCCAACTCTATAGAAGTGCATTACGCCAGGGCTGGGACTGGGGTGAACCAGTGCACAGGGCAGGGGCTGGGGTGAACCAGTGCACAATGTATTGGAGCTCAACACTTGATGATGCCTATGGTGTGAGCATGGCCAGGGCTTGCTTGATTAAATATGATTGACAAAGATTTCTGATTTCTCTCATGTTTGTTTGTCTCGCTCCATTTCTCTCTCCCTCCATCTTTCTCTTTCTATCCCCCTCTCAATCTTTCTCTCCCTCCCTGTCTCTCACCTTCCCTCTCTCACTATCACAGTGCATGTGATAGTGTAATGTAACAGCATCCACTGATGAAGGCTTACCAAGGGGGCATTTAAAGATATGTTCACAAGGTCATGTTATGTACATTGAGCTACGAATGGCATAACATTCATAGCAGGCTTATAGACGAGTTCGGCAGATAGGTCCGGTAAGTATTCTAGGCTGAATACGACTTCCGGTTCGCTTCGTTGCTGTTTTCTGACTTATTTTTGAACGTGTCTATTTAATGGGACACCACTATTACGTTAAAATGATAGTGGGAACTTGCGCTGTACTATTCCACACCCAAATGCTCTAGTGTGGTGTAGTGTGATTTAATAATCTGTGTAATCCGTTCCATTCACTTATTTTTGGCAGACCTACCAGTGAATGCAGCCATCCCATTGGTCCAGAACAACATGTGACCTCACCGAGTGAGTAACTTCAAAATGTCAGCCCCCTGTTTTTTAGCATGTACACTGTTCTATAGTAGCTCCCTCACCCTGGAAATACTCAACCGACCTCAACCATGAACGTGGCTATGGCCTTTTGTAAAAAGGGTTCTGCTACCTGCACATTTACAGGTTCATTTAATACCCTTGATTATAATTGATGCTATAATTAAATTGATTTATATTTTTTTTAAATAATGTGGGGGGCGTGCGGTGGCAAAGCGGTTAGAGAGCGCGATAGATCGAGCAGTGCCGCAGGTTCAAAGCGCCGTCCAGCTTTTCTCCTTCGACTCTTCATCCCAATTTCCAGTTTAATCCTGTCACTATCTCTCTCAATAAATAATGAACAACGGTGCTTGCGCCCAAAAGTAAATACAAAAACTTACAATTTTTTGTAATGTGTTCACTGCTATCCAAATACATGCCCTTTACTACCCGTTTCTGTTGGCAGTGAATGAAAATCCTAAATGAGTTTGGTGTCATTTCTTATTTACAAAATGTCATTGTCGTGACCTGGACATCTCAGTCACCTCGTGTCGAACATGTCGACGTTAAAAAACAGACTAAAGCACAGCCCAGCCAGCTATAATTAGCCGCTCGCCGGCGACAGCTGCGTGGCAGACCGGCGGTAATAGCGGCCGCGCACCGTGTGATTAGAGTCAGAACAGCCGCCAGTCGCTCCTTCTCGCGTGTTACCTGCGAGCGGCCGTCAACGCCCACCGCGGACACCTGCAGTCCTGCAGGCAGTGTATATAGGGCTGTTGCATGTGATGTCACAGCTTTGTTGGCGGCAGACATTTTGGTGGTATCATGTACGGTGAAGTATATCTATAGTGGTATACCTTATGTTAAGTGGTATGCCTTACCACTTCACGTCCATATGTTGGGACAAATACAACGATGTAGTTAGGCTGCCATCTGCTGACGATTGATAGATAATTGATATATACATAGATAAATCAATGATACAAGACTTTTAAACAGACAATGTTATGCATATATGACTGCATGTTTGCCTGACCACAAAAATTAGTAACGATACTGTAGTCCCTTACAAGTAAATTTTAAAATATGTTATTTTTAGATTACAGTTACATTACCCTGTATTAGAAGATACCCCCAACTCTTCACCCCAGTAGTTCCGATTCAATCCTGTCGCTATCTCTCTCAATTAAGAATGAAAAACGGCTCTTGCGCCCAAAATATAACTTGAAAAAAAAAGAGGTTCTTGAGCAGGATTTTGCCCATCTTGCTGTACATGGGGCAGAATGAAAGTTTTATTTCCCCCAAACACTGAGCGTCAGGATATAATGTTTTGCGTGGGCCACCGCCTCCCATCTCGTGCGTCATGGCAGATCACAGTCAGTGGTACTGGCTGAGAACCAGCATGCAATATGACATCGCAGTCAGATTCTTGTCTGATTTATTCTCTCTCAATATACAATCTGCTCTGTTTAAACTGACTTGTGATGTCATATAGCAGCTGAGTGGTCAGTAGAATAAATGTGGAGTTTAATGATGATTCTAGATCATTTCAGGGATATCCCTTTAGCAGTCGACGCCGACTGCATACCTCTAGTTTCAGGTCAGGTTTCTCCAACTTACCCTTCAGTCGTCTTCACCAGCTGCCCACGGCTTTTCAAAAGTAACCTCCACCCAACCATCGCAGTCATTGACGCAATGTGCCCGGAATAAGACGTCAAACTCAAACTGTCATATAAACGTGCATCTGTGACTGTGTGCATATGTGCCGCCCCATCTAGAATTCAACAGGTGAATGGGTTGTTGTGCCCTTGTGGATGCAACTGCTACAACTGTGGATGCAGACATGTGAATTGCTTTGTTGTCAATTATAACGAAAACCATCACAAAAAGTCAAAACGTACTTACACAGTGGCATGATTTTGTAGTTTGAGTCATTTAGTATTGGGACGCCCCTATAAAATGGCGTGCGACCCATATAGTGCATATAGGAAATAGGGAGCAGTTGCGGACACAGTGTGGATTAAGTAGGCTTGAAAAATCAAATCACAGCGCAGTAGGCGGGACAAGTGGCGTGGAGGCTCACGTCTTGATCCCAACAAGGCCCGCCTTAGCAGGGCTCTGATTGGCCCGTCCGTATTTGGGCGACTATCTTACTTGTCTGCCTGGTTGGTCCAGACCCACCGGACTGGTCTAGTCGCGTGCGACGCATGGACGATTCGTTGGTTCTGGCTTGTCCAGGCTACCCCGTGCCTTGGCAAGTTGGCATTGAAAGCTGCATGTCTTTGTTTGGGAGGTGACACGCTCTCCCCGGGGCTCGGTGACAGGCCTTTGTCCCCCCACGAGCTGCCACTCTGCACTTCTCCACACAGGAAGGGTTGAGGTCACCTCCGTGCCCCGGGATTTACACACACACACACACACACGCGGGAGCGATGCCGTCAGCCGCCGCTGTCCGCTGGGATTTGCACAAACACACCATCAGCAAATGTGGTGAAAGAAGTGACGTTTTTTGTGGCCCGTTCTATTCAGGAGACAGACGGAACAACAGATTTGCCGTGTCTGTGCGTGTGTTTGTGTGTGTGTGTGTGTGTGTGTGTGTGAGAGAGAGAAATACCTGCGACAGATAAGGGACCGAGAAAAGAACTGACAGGAAGCATAGCGCCGCCTGGACTGAATCAAATGAAAGATAAAAACATGGCATATAAGCTACATTGGTGACCTGTGTTTGTATATGCATTTATACATTACCTGACCTCTGACCTTGCATTTTTACTTTAAAACATCACTTACAGCTACAAGTTACTCGTTGTATGTAATGGTTTTGAATTTGCCGCTTCCGCCACATCTGCTGTGTCCTGTGTCACTGTGGCAGAACCCTTGTGTTAATGCGATAACTTTTGAACGAATGGATGGATTCAGTTTATTTATGTTCTAGGGTCGGTTCATGAACTGATTAACTTTTGGAGGCTAACACTTTCAAGATAGCGGACTTCTAGATGGCCAAAATTGTTTTGCCGTCCATAGCTTCTGACTGCATAGGCAACAAAATGCTCTAAGCTATTCTTTGGGCATTGGCCCAAAGTACAATCCATTGAAATTTGGACATGTTCCCAATCTAGATGCAATGTTCCCAATCTAGATCAAGATCTGGATCCAGGAAGACCCTTTTAGGCCTTGGCAGAGGTTTACACTCGGAGTACCAGGAACCTGGTGGGACTGTTCCCCCTCTGAATAGGCATCTTGAGCTGGAATACCTCTTCATTGAGTGGCTGGCTTTTGGCTATCTGCATTAAATTAGCAGTAGCCCTATGTGGTGTAACTGAGCCTCAGCAAGGATTGTTATTTTAGTTGGTATTATGGTGTTGTTGTTGCAAATATAGACCTGGTGACTATCTCTCGGGATCTTTTTCACAAATTAAGCCTTCACTGATGCCTTTCTATAATTAGAAGGAAAGTGTTTTAAATTGCACAGGGAACTGAGAGGTTTGACAAAGATTAGTAAGATCTCTCTCGCTTTCCCAAGAAATATAGCCTTTGCTCGTGCTTTTCTATAATTAGAAGGAAGTGTGTTAAAATTGGTCTCAAGAAACTTCACACAGCACCTCAGAGTAAAAAGCATGTATGTGTAAAGATATTATTTTCTTTGAAACACACCAATGAAAATGTCAACTTTATTTTTATTACATTTGTTCTTTTCAGATGCCAAGTTGTTCAAGTTTTGCTGTTAGTCTTTCTCACGCACACAATTCTTTTCTTTCGTTTTGTGTTTTTAAAAACAAATATGAATACAATAAATCTATGTATTCACAATATACATTGATATTATATATATATATATATATATATATATGTATATATGTATATATATGTATGTGTATATATATATATATATATATATATATGTATGTGTGTGTATATATGTATGTGTGTGTATATATGTATATGTGTGTATATATGTATGTATGTGTATATATATATATATATATATATATATATATGTATATATATATATATATATGTATATATATGTATATATATGTATATGTATATAT